>MU192368.1:0-10508 GCA_016904865.1 Pissodes strobi
AATGTATTATTAAATGTTAAGTTTTACACGTTTGCATTTTAGCGAGTTAAAAAAAATGCATAAGTGAGTTATTTTCGCAATATATGCAAAGTCAATGTCCCTGGTGTCAGATAAGCCCATTTGGGACAAGGAAGGTATCATGCTCAGTATCATGAATATGAATATCATTCGAGCTCTTTTACATTAAAAAAAGTCGCGTGTAACACAGTACACGACGTGATAGAAGTGAATAATTCTTTACCGATTCCATAAGAGAGAAAGTGTGAGAGAGAGTCATATACTTTATCTCTTTTGCGAGACGAAAATTTCAAAGCGTGTCGTGACGTGGCTTTGAAGAATCATTCTCATGCAGCCAAAGAAGTATTCACTTCAAAAAGCTAGTTTTTGAGCTCATGACGTTGACGTTGAATTGTGGTGTTTTATTGTTTTTTGTCCTTATCCTTGTATGTAGTTTGGGTTATGTCTCCCGATGAGTTTTGTTGCTGGGTGATCGATGCATACCAATTAAGGTTGAGTTAAGGGGGGTTTTAAGTGCTTGGCAAATGATACTTGAATTATATATTATATTATCTCTAACAGTGAATTTACGGTGTTTCTCGAGTGCTATATAAGCTTGTTTATGTTATACATTTCAAAAATCACCTATTTGCGTAAATGTTTGTTTGTTTTTTACAATGAAACACTATTTGTAGGCTAAAGTTGGTAGGGCCTTATTATTCGAAAAATTTACATGTACCATCATGCGGCTTGTCCCTACCCAATCAGCTGTTTATGTGGACGATTAATATTATCTGATTTTGACGAAATTTTGTGATGTTTTTTGAGGGAGATGCAATATTTTATCCATGATTACGTTATAGGATGTAAAATCATTAATATTTATGTGTCTAATTCGCAATTTTGTCTTCAAGAATTGCAGAATATATTCTAACCTCAAAAAGCATTTACCATTTGATTTATACAAACTGCATGGTGTTTTAGTAAATAGATGCCCCAATCAAAATACCAATAGTATTTGAATATTGCGGTCATAGTAGTACCAAAGATTGAAAATGAAAAGATCTGCCAGTAAGACAAAGCGAATAAAATTAAAGAGATGAAACAACCTCCGCGTTAAAGCGACAATCGGGCATTCTTGGAGACGGATGGCCAAAGTCGTCGATTTCTGACTGTTACGATCGAGCACGTGTCGTGTGGTCAGTCTTTAGCACATTTGCGTTTGTTTCATTGTTTTGTTTAATGTCAAAGTCAAAATTGCTATTCTTGGTTTAATCAAAGAGTAGTAATTTTTGGTTTAATTATGTTGGGGTTTGGAACCTTCGGCAACATGCACTAAAACGGAGTTTTATCCACAATACCGAAACACAATTATTGCATTAATTGTGTTTCGGTATTGTGGATAAAACTCCGTTTTAGTTTGGTTTAATGTTGAGTATTATTGAGTTGAAATTTGCTTTTGTGGTTAACAATATTTCTGTTGTGTGGCGGTGTAGTAATTAATTAATAATTAGAAGTTTAACATTTTGCTTAAAATGGAAAATATTAGAAGTGGAAAAAGTGGAATTAATTGCAATTACAAGAACTGTAAAAACACTTATTACAATTCCAAAGAAAGCCTGCATTTTTTTTTATAGTGCCTATAGATGAAATTAGGTAAGTTTGCAGTCTACTAGTATACTTAGAATCAAGCTTAAAATACATTTTACCCACTTCGACTTTACCCTACTTTATAGTATTAACCTCATAAACAGAAGTAATCTGAAATTCGTATAAACAAAGTTGAAAATCCAATTTTTAAATGATTAAGGGCAAGGGTTTTATATAATTTCTTAGGTACTGCATAAACATAAATTTATATAAATTTCTAAGCATTTTGATAGTGTTTCGAGAGAGTTTTTAATTATTACATAGTGTTTACGAGTTTAGTATAAAGTTGCATTTATTATATTTTTTTATAGATTTACATAAAATATCTCTAAACTACGAGCCCATAGTCATATCATATTTGGCTCAGTCCTGTTTTTATTTTAGAGAACATTGATAACCACAAAAGAACAATCACTGAATCCAGCTTTTTACCAAAATGTCTCAAATTACAATAATATTAGTTGGATTTAATCTCGGATTCAATAGATTGTTCTTCTGTGATTATTTTACCAACGTTTTCTAGACTGAAACAATCACTGGGCCAAGTGATATGATCAAACTCTATATTATTTGTATTATTAATCCAAAGTAACTTTATTTTATAAGAGAGATTATAAGAGAATTTTTTTCCACCTTGTTAAACCTTTGACTTGAACTATTATAAATTGAAAAATGCAGTACAATAAAGAGTAGGAAATTATTTTTTGCTCCTCGATGATAATAAAAACTATGATATTTTAACACAGTATACAAAAAAATTATTTCTTCGTTTAAAACTACTCAAGAAAAAATCGGAAAATTAATATTTAACTTAATCTGTAAGTTTTTTAATACTTTTATATCCATTTTGCATGATATTTGTATCTCAGAATTTACAAATGTTTTTGAAACTTTTCTTCTTGTAATTATTAGTGAAAATTGTTTGTCAATTTTATTTATTTATATCGAAATTGATATTTTTATTCATCATTTTATAACGAAAATAATAAAAATTAGAAATATGAATGTTGTTTTCATTAGTTTTAAGCGTTCTTTTGCATCATTGGTTGTATATTATTTGTGTAATAATGTATGTTAGGTGTTATTTGTGTGAAACAGTGCTACACGTTGTTTGAATAAGCAGGACCATTTCTTACTAATGCAAACGGTTACTTATTATTAGGAAAAAATAATAAAAAATGGAAGTATAATAATTTGATTACATAAGATAAGGGATACATTGCAATTTCTTCACCTGATTTACTTACTAATGTAACAATTTTTTTAGAGATGCACTTTATATCAAATTTATCTTATTAAAACGTGACACAGAAGACACAAAAAATGACAAAAAATTAATTCGTAATGACAGTTATTGAAGTTTTATTTGTAAGGTAGTCAGACCATCACCGATAAGGCTAATCGCTAAATGTTTGTTTGCTTTTAAAATCGAGCCATTTTTTATTGGCTTGCAGCCATATTTTATATCATTTCATTTACGTCACAATGCAGTAGAAACTAACCATGATTCTAAATGTTTTTACCTTACCTATATATTATAATGAAGGTAAGGTAAAAAAATTATGTATTATCTAAACTATAGTTAAAAGAGGCCAAATTTGATTAAATACATGATTGTAAAAAAAAACTATTTAACTTCTAATTAAAATTAAGCCGGTCCTGTCTACTAATAATAAAAGGGCAGTAAAGCAAATGGCAACATCGTTATCACCAAAATAAAATTATAAGCGACAACGCCGCTTTACTACCAATTTAAAGGGACGAGTCAATGAAGGAGGTACTGAAACATCAAAGGAAATTCGCCGGTTGTCCTCTCTTAATATTTCTACTCTTTGGTAGTACCATGTTTTAACTAGAAGTGCTAAATAATGTGATTTTTGAAGAGTGTGAGCTTTTATCATATTTTTCATTGTTGTTTAACGTATACTACGTTGGGGTTTGGAACCTTCGGCAACATGCACTAAAACAGAGTTTTATCCACAATACGGAAATAGTTTTAATCATCTCCTGATGATGCTAACATGGTTAACGAAACGCGCGTCGAGTGCAAATATTCTGTTTCAGTATTGTGGATAAAACTCTGTTTTAGTTTAACGTATAAGTTTGTTTAAGAAATATAAAATTTAAAATTGTTGAACAAAGTGAATACGTAATTTTAGAACGCCAGATCTTTATTGTCATTGTTTATTACAAGGTTTATTATTACGTATCATACCTACATACAGCACACTTTAGGTAATATAACATGTTTTGAAGTTGCTACTTCGGCATCGGTGCCTTCTCATCCATACGGGCCAAAAAGACAGTAATAGCCAAAGAAGTATTCACTTCAAAAAATGTAGAACATTAAAAATATCATTGGCCGAACCTCCCTACACTTGCTTTTACTAATCCACTATTTATGAACAATATTATATTTTTATTTTGTACAAAAATAAATAAAACATTAAAATGTATTTATTCAAACCTATCAAACTTTTGCGTCATTAACGTGACCGATTCCTACATTTTAAAAAACCGCTCACTGTGTGAAGTAAGAAGCTCACATTTCGGGAAGTTAATCAAGTAACCGATCAGCGATCGAAGTCACAAACAATATCTCGAGAGTGTCAAACTAGCGTCACTGAATATATTATTATACAGGGTGTCTTAAGCAGCGTGTACCACTATTGCCATCTCTAAAACGGTAAGTGCTATGAGGTCAGTTAAATTAGAGAAAAGTTGGGCATTTTTTGATGCCGATTCAGGATCCGTTTACGCTGTTATTAGATTCCTGTTAGTTTTTAAGATACGTGACTTATAATATTTCTTCGATTATTATAATAACTGTCCATTTGCGAGACACAATTTAAATTTGAAAACGTTATAATTTTTTTCCGCTCTAGAACATGGTGCCTGGTGCCTCCAAATATAACCTTCGGCGTTTCGTGTTCAGGTCACCGCCATCAACTTAATTTTCTTAGATACGGACTTGTATTTTCTATTTCAGATTTTATGAGCTTCTGATGTCCCAAAACCAATGACGTATCTCACTTATCCGAAAAATTCATATTATTGGCACTTTTCATAAGACCATAATGTGTTAGAGAGAGAGATAGAAGACAGAATTATGGTAGGAATTAAATAAAAAGTGAAAAAGCTTAAAAATGTGCTTAGTTATTTATTATTTACATCATGGTTTAACGAGTCTTCAGCATTGAGTGGCCAGTTGAAGGCTTATAAGCTCGCTTATAAGACTTGGATAATAACGAATATGCTAACAGTACCTCTTCTTTGTAGACAATGCTAACGTTTTTCTTTTGACACCAATCTTGAAAATCACTGCAATCTTCATTTTCGCATCCATGACGCGATTTTACAGGATTCAATTCTAAACTTGCATTAGGTATCTAGCAGTCTTCTTGCATTCCCATCAAAGAAATTTAACGACACTACTTGATAGTCATAACAAGGTAGGTACCGCCTGATACCTATAATGACGTACCTCTAGGACAAAACAATCAGGCTGTGACGTCTCGTTATATCGGTAGGTAGGTATAACGATTTTATATCGCGTCTATAAAATAAATACACAAAATAGAAACCTACATTTTCACCGAATTGGCCTTGAACCGAATTTTTGTGCGAAAGACCGTCCTTAAAAAATAGCCTCTCGTTTGGCAACGCACAAAAATGCGCTTTTACTTCATAATGTGCATGGTACCGACCACCTTGCCACTGCTTTGTTTCGGAAACATATACTTTTACGAAACGGTCAAGGATTAGGCCAATTTTTCGAATTTGTCTATTACTCATTTCTATTTTATTGCTGGATTGCTATACTTTAGGAAAAATGCGTTGATGCTCAATATTCGACACTCCACTTATCTGTCTAAATGAAAATAATCGGCCACTAATAACCACCCAAACAAAATTTGGTGACTGACACTGATACTGCAGGGTATGTTCTATATTGTTATGGAGTATTATGTGGAGTATATCTTTGTGAGACAAAATTTTACCTTGTTCTCCACCCCAGTCTTCTTGATATTTTCTATAGAGAGGTACCGGGTGCAGTTTCTCAAAAGTGGCTCACCCTATAACTTTTTTGTTTTTAAAGATAAACACGTGATAGTCGGTATGTAGGTATAGTACATAAATATGCTCTTTTTGACGCATTCAGGGACGGATGGGACAGGCGGAAAACCGGGAAATTTCCCGGTGGGCCGGTTGGCGAAAAGTGACTACACTGCATTAAAAAATTTATGAAAACTTGGTTATATATCTGCTAATAAATAAAATTTAAAAAATTATTTGTGAAGAAGTAAAAGAGGCTGGTGTTTTCTCTGGACATAGATACCACGCAAGACTTCTCGGTGAAGGAATAGTGTTCTATTATTGTGGTCAGGTGAGCAGTAGAATATAATTTGATTGACATTTTTGTAAATGCGAATGTACTTACGTAACGTGCTGTTGTTATATTCTACTTGCTTAGTTTATACACAGTCCACAGATTTACGACACAGATATTTGTGTTCTACGAAAACAGTGAAACAAGATGAAACAATAAAATTCGTAACAAGTACATGTGTGGTGGTATAGTCACCTACCAAATTTAGTGCTTAAAGATGTGTTGAATGGACATATCAAGGCAGCAAACTTTTTTGCATTTTTTAACTCGGTTGCTGTCTTTTTTAAGGAATCATACAAAGGAATAGATATTTGGAAAAAACGTCTCATGTTCTTAAACAAAGAGTACTGCAGACAATAGGACAAACACGATGGTGGTCCAAAGAACAAGCTTTAAGCTGTTTTGATCTCTTTGTGCCTCAGGCAGTTAGTAAAAATAGAATATTCCCTAAATGGTTTAATAATGAGTTAAAGTCTCTAATATTTAAGACGTTGAAAATGTCAAATTGTTTTGAGGATTATCAGACTTTTTCGAATCTCAGGAAATCATGTAAAGAAATGTATGCTCAGAACTATAACGAGTACTTAAGGGAAACTGAAAATAGTTTCAAGGCCTTCTGGAAATATGTTAATTACAAAAACAAAAAATTCGTCTTGCCCAGTTCAATAAGGTATGCTGATTTGAAAGCTAACAACTCAGAGTCAATGGTGGAACTATTTGGGCTATACTTTTCATCTGTTTATTCAAATGATAAGTGTGAATCAGAAACTTTACACAATAAAAAAAATTGTTGATCTCGGTAGTCTTAAAATTAGGCCTTTGGATGTCTTTGAATCAATCTCTAAATTAAATATGAAACTTGGCACTGGACATCATGGCGTTCCACCTGTTTTTATTCAAAATTGTCAGTCTGTTCTTTCTGCAGTACTATGTAATATCTTTAATTGCTCACTTATCACTGGTATATTTCCAAATTTATGGAAAATCTCTTTTATCACACCAATTCATAAAAGTGGTGAGTGTGACAATGTTGAGAATTACCGTGGAATTTCCAAAATTTCCATTTTTAGTAAGATCTTTGAGCAAATTACTTAATCAAATTTTTGCGTGAGCTCAACATGGTTTTATTACCAGAAGATCAACTGTCAGCAACCTACTAATGTATGAGCAACACCCGAGGCAACACCTGTCGGAAGCCTTGGAGAGGAGGTACCAAGTAGATGGTACATGATGATTTCACCAAGGCTTTCGACAGAGTTAATCATACGAAACTGTTAGATAAATTAGTTGTTATGTGCATGGAGTTTTTCTTCGATGGATTGAAAGTTATCTATCAAACAGAAATCAGAGGGTTAAAATTAATAATTTTGTTTCTGACGTTACGAAAGTCACCTTGGTGTCCCTCAGGGTGCGCATCTGGCTCCTCTCTTGTTTAGTTGTTATGTGAATGATATTGAGAATTGCATTGGCTCGAATGCTGAATGTCTACTGTAAAATATCCTAGGATTAGTTAAACTATTTAATAAACATATTTTTATGAACATCCTGTATTACTTAAAATGCTACCCAACCGTCTGTGACATTTAGCTTATACCCTTGAAAACTGATACTCTAACATAAACAAATAATATGATCCAGAGATTGGGAGAGACCTAAAACAAGAACTAACGCATTCAGTAAAGGCAGTGAGTGCTAGCATTTTGGCAGATTAAGAACCATATATATAGAGTGGTCATAGTTTAGCTATGTGTGGTTGTTTTGTGTAAAATCATGTCGACATGTGAATAATAGTTTATATTGTTACTAAAGTCCATGGCAGGAGTTTTGATGGTATTCCAGAGTTTATTGCCGTTGGCAAGGTATTACCAGGTTGTGGTCGATTGTGTATCAATGACCGGGATGCCTTCTGTTTTGTGCGCGATGCCTTAGAGTTGGTCTTGTGAGTGTGAGGGCGCCTCACTTGTCTTCTCGAATTGACACACTTGGGTTCTAAGATCTCGGTATGTGTTATCTTAGTTTCCGGGTGCTGAGATGCATATTATTTAGCGGCAGTGGAGCGTCTAGGGTAGCCCAAACTATTTCAGGTGACACTAACTAGTCGTCGAAGAAAGAAAGAATATGTCTGACATTATATAATAATATAGTATTGTGTAAATTGATGGTTATTGGATGAAGCAAGGGGACAGAGGTTCCCCGGTGAGTACACCTTATTTTTATCATTGTCGGTCAGTACAGCAATTGGTTAATATTTTTGATTCATGGTCACCTCAATCTCTGGCTATATACCGGGTGGAGCTCGCTGAATTAATTGCATTGTCAATACTCACGTAAGTGTGATTTTATAAAACACTAATATTACACTACTTTATGCAGATGACTTGAAAATTTATAAAGTCATTGAGAGTGCAAGTGACTGTGTGGATCTGCAGGGAGTTCTGAGTGACTTTGTCGAGTGGTCTAAGGCTAACCTAATGCCCCTTAATACGAGTAAATGTCCAGTCATTACATTTACAAGGAAATGTGAATATATCAGAAATTAATATTCCTTAAATAATAAACTTCTTGCTCGTAGTGAGGTGGTAAAAGATCTTGGTGTCTTATTTAATCAGAACCTTCGGTTTGACCTACATATTAATAATATGACCAATAGGGCTTTGAAGCTGCTGGGTTTTATTAAAAAAACTCTGGGTGAATTTAATAACGTAGAATGTCTTAAATCTGTGTATTGCTCCATTACAAGATCTATCTTGGAATATGCCTCAGTTGTTTGGTCACCTTATTATGAAAATCTATTCTGATCAAATAAAGAGCGAACAGAGAAACTTTTTGAGATATGTAGCCTTTAAATCTGGGGTTCAGCAGGATCAAGTTATTTACAGAGAAACTCTTTAAACTTAATTTCCTTGTCAAAACGTCGTGTTTATCTAGATCTTATCACTTTCTATAAAATTATGAATTTAATGATAATGTTCCTGAGCTGTTAAATTTTATTGGATTGCAGGTGCCCCAAATAAGAGTTAGGACTCATAATTTGTTTAAGGAGTCACAGCAGCGAACGAATTATGGCTATAATGCTCCAATTTCAAGGAGGTGTAGGGAAATAAATTCATTGCCATGTGACATTGATCCTTTCAATTGTTCCTTAACTGATTTTAAAAGCCACATTTTGGCTCATTTATCCTAAATTATTTATATAAATGTTATCTTTATACTACCAGTTTTTGAGAGGTTGATGTTACTTATGATTTATTTATTGTTGTTTAGTTTAATTAATGATGGTTATATTAGTTATTAATATTTACTACTGTTTTATTTAAGAGTAGCATTAATTAATTATTTTATTGTAATTGGAATTTTCCGTAAATAAACTTATTATTATTATTATTAGGTATTAAATAAAATATTCCAGTTTGATTATTCTACAAAAAACACTGCAAAAGATCTTACCCGTTATAAGTAGACCTACTAGAATAACTAGATATTATTTCAAAGAACACATATTTTAATCGTTTTTTGTCTGATCCCCAGTAGAAAACTATATAAGACTAGTTTGACATTTGAAACGGTTAGCATGACACACATATTTTAGAAAATATTTCCTATTACAGGACCACCTTCACGATACCTTCAAATAAAAGATTTAGACCTAATTAGAGGCAATACTATGATCAAGCCATCAATACAAGATTTAAAAGCTATTCAGAGAGATATGGAATGGATCGAAAAATCTATTCGTAATTCCATGTCTTCAGTTAATAAAGAACTGGATGAACGTGGATTGGACGTTGTATTAGAAAATTATTAAACATGGGTTAAAACGTTTTTTTGATGAAAAAGCTTCTGATGAGGCGCCACAAAATGAGGACAAAAGGTTCCAAATTCAAACGTACAATGTAATTATGGATATGATGATATGTGAGTCAATGTCCTAAAATATAGACCTATTTGCCATATAGCAATTTTCATCCCAACATGTTTTGAATAAACAAATCTCATTACCTGCCAAAGATATGCTCTTGATACCTAAATTAGTTGCAAAATTTAATGACGAGGCTACGGCTCAAAGAATTAAGAAGGAATTCATCAGTTTTGCTGGTAATTGGGACCTTCACAAGTTATATTTTCGGGAAACGTTTGCTAGAACCAAAATTTCCATTCATAGTAAAAGTGAAGATGAGGATGATGAATACAATGTGCAAATATGTTCCAAATATATAACAAAAATTTGCTCCTGCATGGATCCCGTGTATTGCTGCTACGGCGCTATTTTGAAATATAACTGTGTATTAGGAAGCGTATTGAGTTTTAGCCACAGTGTGTCAACACATTTTGACTTTGCCAATCACCCATATGACATGTAAAAGGTCTTTTTCCATTCCCAAATAAGCTAAGAAATAGGTTAGGTGATGAAAGGTTTGCTATAATATAATGTTAATGTTAATAGTTTTTTATAAGATTATTTTTGACACTA
>MU192368.1:10908-29511 GCA_016904865.1 Pissodes strobi
AGGTAGGCTATGGCATAGTATCTATGTCGTAGGGTAAGCGTATTCTAATCTAAATTCGGTCTTTTTCGAAATTATTGTAATTAATTAGACTGGATAATTTTATGCGTTTTATAAAATACCGGCACCCTTAAGGCATATTACAAAAACAGAACGATTTGTTTCCAATGTTGAGTTGGCAATTGAAATTTTAGTTCAAGATGAACTAATCAAACTATCCAGTTCGTTTCAAGCAATGAAAAAAGACTTTACTATCACGTGGCCGCTATCAATGGTTTGACATGCGATGTCGCACATTGGTAATTTTTGGTTATTTTCGTTTTCAAGGCATAAAGGCTTGCTAAGCCGCACTTGTATTGAAATTGAAAACTATTTTTGCCCCTCTGACTTTCAAAGGAAAACAGTCAACAGAAGTATAGGTTACGTTTCTTTAATTTATTGAATGCCATTTTTAATATTTGAAATTCTATTGGCCACGAATTCTAAATTAATCAATTATGAACTTTATCAACTTCTTCCGAGCCTCACCAACTATGAACTACGAATTTTCCAACATTCCAACCTCAACATTGAGAACTACGAATTTATCTCGGAATTTATAAATCCAGCGTTAAGCATAACGATTTTTTCTAGGGAATTGATGGTACGCCACTGTTTTTTTTTTAAATATGAGCAATAAATTATAGTATGTATGTATATCTATATATTTTAAATCAAGCATCTAACCGACTCTATCTCCACTTCAAAATACGAGGGATTTAGGGTATAATATTATAACAATTTTCACTTACCGAGGGTTGTACGTTAGGTTCAATAGCGTCAATCAACGGTTATATCGACGCTTATAGGTATGCCCCAAGGAATTAACAAATAATACGGAAACGTATCTCTACATAAGGAAAAAGGATGTGAAGGATTAGGCAATTACTTAGATAGGTACCTAACCTACATACCTACAATATTGTAGGTAGTGGTTGACTGGAGTCAAGAAGAAAGGGACGAGAACTTGCATATTTCTGAGGACGCATTTTAATTACAGGCTGCCAAACAAATAGGTATTACATGTAAAAATCTAAAAAAAATTCTGGTACAGTTATTCTGTACAACCGATTCAACTATTTCAAACTTAGATGCTTAGGCATAAGCAAATTAATCAAGTTACATGTTACAAAATCAAAGTAGGTATACTTTGCATGCTCACCCCTGATACATTTGTTATAAACAAATATATTTCGTCCAACCATACTGCGTATTAATTCGCCCCTCGTTCATACCGGAGAAGCCATTAATTTCAGGTATAAAAAATCGAGACTACTGACCTGTAAAACTTCCGATCTTCCGTCATTGCTCTCGGACTCCAAATCGGACACCTGAAGAACACATTCGTCCTCGTTCCCGGTAAAATCGGAAACTATTGAAGAGCCGCAGCTGTTGCCCGAATCGTCGCAAGATAGGGGCTGCAACCCCTGCAAATCAATCTCCGCACTTTGCCTATTCTTCATACCTAAAAACACTAATCCCCGAAAGAAAAACACTGAAAAACGAAAAAATTGAGGTATCCAACCAGTGTCAAACCACACCACACGCGATAGATAATAAATAACTTCGCCGCCCAACAGGCTAATGCCGATGTCTAGAATGAATACCGAGGGACGATTATCTCTCGAGAGTTTTCGCGAATTTCGGCAACGTTGTGTTGTGGTGTTCGACCGCACTAAAGCACGGTAACTGGTGGACTGACTGTGAAGTGCGAGGTTGTCAGTTGTTGTGAAGGAGTCGCGGTATTTCGTGCGATTCACCGCGAAAAACTACGAGTTTAGTCGATACGAGAATGGGGGAAAGGCTTTGTAAGATGGAGAATAATAATTAATTGAATTTGGGAAATTCAAGGTGGAAAAAGGGGGGTAGAACCGAAAATCGTCCAGGATAATCTAAATTGAAGTTTAAATTTAGATTAGTTAAAAATCTATGCAAATGTGTTTTTTTCTACTGCCGCGCGCAATACCTATTTGTACAGTACCAAACAACTTTTGAAAAGAGATAAGAATTTCGTACCAAGGATGAATCAGTAAAATTCGATAAAATTTCTAGCATCTTGATTATGATGATCTATAATATCAAAATTTGCTAATTCTTATTTTTGACTGACGGTGAGCTGATCTACGTCAACCTCGGGAAATAAGGGCAGTCTGTGATTACATCGTAACTATTTGAAACAATGGTTTATCGAAATATAAGCCACATTTTAGTTTTGAAGTGAAACTTCTTTAGCGAGGGTAGTAATTCCGAAAAAATGAAACGGAAATCAAAGTGAAACACTTTAATGAAGCATGTTCCAGTATAGCTAGAGGGCTGAAAATTTCAGGACATTGAGCCGGGGGATAAAATGAGGATCCTGGACGAAAACTGGACCCCCTAACCCCCCCCCCCCCCCGGGTCCGCTAGAAGGGAGGGGAGAAAGAAAAACTAAAATAATTAATTTCGGAAGAACGGGAATTATACTCTCACCCTCCCACCCCCCAGATACCTAAAAATTTTCGAAAAAATGGGAAAAAAATTGAAAAAAAAATTTAGAACATTGTTCGGAAAGTTAACAAAAGTATTATAAAACCAACTAGCATGAAAGCTTCAAGGAGATCAACCTTAAAGCGTAAAGAAAACTATGAGAACTTCCAGAAAATAACAGAAAGGAACTGGTTAGATGAAATTTTTCCAAAAATCCAGACAGACCAGGGTAACATGACTGGGATGCATTTATAAACCATGCACTGATCCTTCCATGCACAAAAAACATAGGCAGCGGGGACAAAAATATCAGCAGGACTATCGCTAGGTTTAGGGGCAAGGAACAACCCAAAAGGCAAAATTGGTCAAAGGGTGAAATGGCCATGATGAGATACTCTCTAGGCTTCCAGACGAGAACGGAAATTTCACTGAGACAAAAAGAGACATTTATTATCCCATTATCTCAGACGGGGAACCAAGGGAAGAGGCACAGGATACAAATATTTTTGAGGTATTGAAAGCCATGAATGAAACAAGTGCTACATGACAAAATATCTAAGCTAGCTATACCTGATATAGAGAAAGTTCTAAAGAAGCTTATATAAAAAATTACACTCTGATGATTGATGATCAGAAGCGAACAATTGAGGATCTTAGGATGGAAAAAACAGGATCACGACAAAAATCAATCATCTTGCCTTCAGCCGATACAAGAACCGACCCAAGGAGCAGCAAGTGATAACAACCGAAAGGCGCAGAACGACAAAACTGAATATATTCTTCAGCCATCCAAAAAAAAATTGGAGAAGTACTAGTGTTAGCAGCAACGGTAACAATTAAAACATATTCCTAGATTTGATATTTTTATACAGATATTGTTTGTTTATTTTTGATAGGTGTAAAATTTGTTAGGTGAAATATTTGTCTTTATAATATTTTAATTTTATTTTATTTCTCATTTTACCAATATCTTGAATCTGCTTGTTTTATTAAAACATGAACAATGGATGAATACATAAGGGATTTTAATTACGCATATCACAAAAATGAAATTTGTAATTCTGCTGCAACCTGTTAAAGAATGCTTAATGGTGTGCAGCGAAATAATACTTTTGAGATCTTTCACAACAATATTAATAGTCTTAATTGCCACCATGATGAACTAGATGTTACCTTAGCTTTTCTTCAGTGGGATTTTGACTGTGTTGTTTTGACAGAGACACATCGAGTATCAGATTTAACGCTTTTAAACATTCCAAATTATAATTTAATCTACAACTCAGGCGATTTTAATAAAAATGACGGGGTTGTAATTTATGTTAAAAATAATAACTCTTTTAAATCTGAAATAGAAAACTTTTTTAATAGTCGGCTAATTCATTTGACAATTAAAAAAAATAAAAAACATTTCGATTGATTGCATGTTACAGGTCCCCATCAACAAATGCAAGCGTATATATCTACAATTAATAGCTCGACAAGAGTAACTGAAACACGAGAATCTTGTATAGATCATATTTTTATTAAATTGGGCAAAAATGTTTCTTTTAAATCAATTGTATTTGAAACCAAAATTACAGATCATTACTTGCAGATACTACAAATGAATTGCTTTTTAAACAATGAAAATAATACTTATACATAAAATCAAAAATTTAAAAGTTACCTTGATAACAACATAAAATCAAAAATTTAAAAGTTACCTGGATAACAAAATGTTGGAAAAAGAAATTCAAAAAATTAATTGGCAATCCTTGTACACAGAAAATGATAGAAATAAATGCGCGAACTACTTTCTGGAACAGGTTAAGAATACTGTTATGCAATGTACCCAAATAAAAAAAAATAAAACACTAGGAAATTAAAAGAAAATGCTGGATAACGAATTCTTTAGTCAAATCGGTAAACAACAAAAATAAACTCTATAAAATTAGAAAAAATAATCCGAACAACCCCAATATTAAGGAAGAATTTTCCCGATATAGCCAAACCCTTACACAACTCTTAAGAAATGCAAAAATAAAATATTTTCAAGTCCCGTGGGAAAAAAATTTGAATGATCGTAACAGGCTTTGGGAAACAGTAAGAAATATTAACAATAATGAAAAAAAAATCAGATATTAAAAAGATCGTATTAAATAACGAAGAAATTACTT
Source organism: Pissodes strobi (assembly GCA_016904865.1). NCBI lineage: Eukaryota > Metazoa > Arthropoda > Insecta > Coleoptera > Curculionidae > Pissodes > Pissodes strobi. Next base: position 15,567 of record MU192368.1, read on the forward strand.
GCAACAAAAAAATTGCCAACACCTTTAATAATTATTTTTGTAATGTAGCAGCGAATTTAGCAAAAACTATAAAAAATTATATTAATTTAACTTTTAATGAAACCAAAATAGAGAATAAAGTTAACCTTAGATTAACAACTGAAAAAGAAATTCTGGAAATAATTAATATATTAAAACCTAAAAAATCACCTGGAAAGGATAAAATTACGTCTGAAGTTTTAAAGGGTATTGATCAGTAGATTGCAACACCATTGGCATTTTTAGTTAACAAATTAATTCAGGATGGTATCTATCCAGACGTTTTAAAAGAAGCAATAGTTAAACCTCTATATAAATCGGGAAATAGGGAAGATGTAGCTAACTATAGGCCAATAGTTTTGGTTAGTAATGTTTCTAAGATTTTCGAAAAAATTCTAAAACATAGTTGATCACATGGAAAAAAATAATATTTTATCCAATAATCAATATGGTTTTCGAAAAGGACGGTCAACAGAAGATGCAATGGCCGATTTGGTATCAAAATTATATAACTCGATTGATAACAATATTCCTACAATATGCATTTTTGTTGACTTAGCAAAGGCCTTTGACACCATTTCCCATAAAATCCTAATAAAAAATTGCGAAATATTGGCTTTTCAGAAAATACTTTAAAATTGTTAGAAAGTTATTTACAAAATAGGCTCCAACGGGTTGTAATAAATGAGGAACTTAGTGATCCGCAAGTTGTTAATTGTGGCGTCCTATTTTATTTATTATTTATATGAATGATTTATACAGGGTTGACGGCAGGGCCGAAATAACTAGCTACGCTGATGGCGCCGGCGTTCGATACACAGCTGGATCATGGGAGGAACTTAAAAACTTAATTAAAGATGATTTTCCGAAATATATAAATTGGTTCAACCATCATTTATTGAGTATAAGCTTTTCGAAAACTTTTTTCATGCCCTTTAGCAGTCGTTCAAGTGGACTACCAGAATTTCAAAACATAGAACTTTTAGAGAATTCTCAGAAGATTAGGATAAGCCGATGTACAAATATTAAATATTTAGGAGCCTACATTGACAGTCATCTTAAATGGAACCACCACGTCGAATACCTCAACAAAAAGCTTAGATCTTTAATACAATTATTTAAAATGTATAGTAAAATCTTTTCACTACCACAACTTAAATGCCTTTATTATGCATTGGTCCAATTGTATTTAACTTATGGGTTAATTGCATGGGGAGGGATATTACAAACCCATTTAAAATATTTAACTGTGACACAAAAATGGCTTATTAAAATAATTTTTAATAAAGATCGGCTTTACCCTACAGAACAGCTCTATCTATAATGAAGCAAATATTTTTGGCGTAAGATTGTTATTCTTTCAAACTGTAGCTATGCGCATCTTTAATAAAAAAAATCATTCTGCACTATGCAATAATATATTAGTCATGAGTATAACACGAGATTTAGACGGAATGGTGTAGTCACAAACAATATATTGCGTAGCTATATTGTTTGTGGTGTAGTAAAACCCTAAGCCAAAAAAACCGTTGGTCAAAGATGCTTTACTTACTTAAGTGCTAACATATACCAAAAAATTGCCCATATTATTAGAACCGCACACTCAAAGAACAATTTTAAACATGCTATTAGGAATTTTCTTACAAGTGAAATAACTAGGAATGAAGTTTACGCACTATTAGAAGAAAACAATAGCTATAATACTTAACGTTTTTATTCGATATATGTATTCACCAATCACCATGTATCGTAATTTGTAAAAGTTTTAAACAGATACAAATTATGATTGTAGTAATGTAAGGATTTTATAGGTTAATGTGAAAAATATGTTGTTCTCATTTTATTTCTACGTGTAATTGTTTTTGGCACTGTTTACTTTATTATGTTTGTTCTTTTACTATAGCATTTTGTATACGTTTATGTGCATGCATATTTTTGAGTACCACTATTTAGTTGTAACTTGTGATGAATATTTAGTTTTCCACGCACGAGTTTTCTCTTGTGGATTTACCGTGTTTTTATTGTAGGTTATAATCTGAATGTTTGTAAATTGTGTAGGCACATTTCTTTTACAATAAATGCTGAATAATCATAATAATAATAATAATAATAATAATAATAGTAGGTCTCGTGATCACGAGAATCATGGAGTTCCTTTTTTCAGACACCGCAGTAGAAATCTCAGTATACCAGGCCCTGCCAAGCAGCTACTACTAAAGGGAAAAGCCCGGCAGATATGCCCAGGACTAGAGCGTCAAACAGAAGCAGACTAAACACAAATACAGAAGATCCAGACAGAATTGCCAAGCGGTAAAGACCAAAGCAGGATGCCCTCAAAATCAGTAAAGTAAAACAAGCTATAAACCCTAGCAAAATAGGAGTGGATGTAAGATACCTCAAAAGGACCGAAACGGGAGAGCTACTCCTCACAGTACAGAACGGGCAGAATAAAGCCGAAATCCTAAAGCGAGAAATCGGGAGGAAACTGCCCGAATTAAAAATATCTCTTCTTGCAAACAAAAAAGTCCTGCACATTAATGGGGATGGATGAGCCTGCAATGGAGGGAGAAATAAGGGAAACCATATCTAAATCTCTCTCAATAAGATTAAAAGAAGTAGAGGTAATATTTCTACGGACCATATACAGAAGCAAACAAAACGTGACTGTTAACGTAACCGAAGCAGAGGCAGATAAACTTATTGAGATGGACAAAATTAAAATCGGGTGGACAAGATGCAAGGTTCTCGAGATGCTAAAAGACCCAAATGGTTTAGATGTTGGCAATTTGGACATGTTAAAGCGGAATGTAACGGACCAAACAGGGAACACTTATGTCTGAATTGTAGTAAAGCAGGGCATAAAGCAACAGAGTGCAACAACAAGGCTTATTACATACACTGTCAGGAAGAAGGGCACCGATGAGGTAGTTCAAAATGTCAGAGGAACGTGAATGGGAACGCCAAGGGAAGAGACCAGATAGAAATGGGATCAAATGACAATATTGGAAAAGAAGCTACTCCAAATCAACACTAATCGGAGCCGCCCAGCGCAAGATATGGCTTTAGCAACGGCCCAGAAAATAGGGGCAGCCATGATGCTCATTTCTGAGCCAAATCGATCGCCAAGTGAAAAGACTGGACCATAGCCATAAAGAGCCAAAGCCATGGCCGGGGATTCACATACATTGCAACCCATGCGTTTACGGTGTACAGCTGCTAAGCGTCACACAATCAAGACACAGAAGACCTGGAGGGAATCAGGCTGAAAATTGGAAACGCCACAAGGAAAAAGCCATTATAGTCGGGGACTTCAATGCCAAGTCGCCTCAATGGCGTATGGGCTTTACCTATAAGTGTGGCTGTATAATAGTCGAATGGATTGCTAATATGCATAAGCAAAGGGGACAAACCTCTCTTCCAGAGGCAAAATTATACCCCCATCATCGACCTCACCATGACGAAGGCTGACGTCCATATCAGGCGATGGGAAGTGAGCGACAATGAATCCATGAGTGATCATAACTACATCGTCTTTGAAGTTGCAGAAAAGAAAAATGTACGTGAAGGAGGAAAGCGGAACCCAGAGGTTGGCAAGTGAAGGAACTCGACAGAAGGAGCCTGCAAGACACATTAGCAGGAAATAGGGATGAGAGGGCAGTGTTTACCGCCAGAGACTTCTCAAATATGTTGTCCAAAATTTATGACGCAACAATGCCAAAGAAACGAAATACTGGGAGAAGAAAGCCGGCTTATTGGTGGATCGAGGAAATTTCGGAACTGTGCAAAGAGTGTACAAGAAGAGGACTGACGGACAGACAGTATGGTTTCAGAGAAGGTGGATCCAATCAACGAAGTAGTCAGGATCGATAGAGAAGCAGCGGACTACTCCTGGTCCCAGAAAAGGATATGTGCAGTGGTTATAATCGACGTCAAAAACGCTTTTAATAGCGCGTCATGGCAAATAATTTTCAACGAACTAAGAAGCAGGGGAGTCGATGAAAGTTTACTGTGACTCATCGCGAGCTATCTCTCAGAGAGAGGGTTTATCTTGGAGGCGGAAGGCAAAGTGAGGTTCGTGGAGGTATAAATAGCGGAGTGCCTCAGGGATCAGTGCTGGGCCCAATGCTGTGGAACGTCCTTTACGATGAACTACTGAGAATGGAAATGCCGGAAGGCATGACGCTGGTTGATATTGCGGACGACGTGGCTTTGGCCGTAGAAGGCAGAGAACATCAAATTCTTATGGAAAAAACGAATATTCGTTTCCAAAAGATATCCAAATGGATAAACATAAAGCAGATAAAACTAGCGCCTGAGAAGACTGAGGCAATTCTACTTACAAGGAAGAAAAAAATAGACCCAATATTCTTCGAACTACAGGTGATGATCGTCATGCCCTTAAACTCAGTCAAATTTCTTGGTGTATGACTGGACAGGAAAATGACTTTCAAGGAGCACATTAAGCAGACGGTACAGAAGGTGGAAAACACGGTGAGGACCCTTTCTAGCCTAATGTCTAACATTGGGGGACCCCGAGCAGCGAAAAGGAGAATTCTGGCTAGTGTTGTACAGTCGCAGATATTGTATGGTGCTCCAGTTTGGTATGGCGTAACAAAGACCCCGACGCTCCTGAGAGACCTAAAAGAACTATTTCAATTAGGGTCCTTAGTGCTTACAAATCCATAGCGGTTGAAGCTGTCGGAGTCATAGGATAGGGGGAATTGCCCCCATAGACTTCTTCGTAAGGGAAAGAGCGGAAAGATACCAAAGAGAACAAAAACAATCTGCGGTGGATATATTTTCTAATCTCAGATATTTTGACCTCGGTCAGTAGACCTTATCGACGTGGATTACTTTTTGATGTAGGCGTTGTCCGGGTAAATACCTACACGACAGGGGTAACCTGAAAACTGACAGATGCACCTACTGCAGGGAACTGGACAATGCAGAACACACACTCTTTGAATGTCCAAAATGGGATGAAGCGAGAGCAGAGTTTGAGGAAAGAACTGGAAGGGTATTTAATGCTGATAATTTTAGAGTTAGCTTAGTAAGGTCGGAAGACTCCTGGACGAATTACGTTGGGGTTTGGAACCTGCACCAAAACAGAGTTTTATCCACAATACCGAAACAGAATATTTGTACTGATTAAAACTGTTTTAATCATCTCCTGATGATGCTAACATGGTTAGCGAAACGCGCGTCGAGTACAAATATTCTGTTTCGGTATTCTGGATAAAACTCTGTTTTGGCTCCTGGAAGAATGTATATAGAATAAGAAGGACAATAATAGAGACTAAGGAAAAAGAAGCCAGAAGATAATGAGGACAGGCATCCTACTGAAGTGATGCGCGAGCAGTCCCGGTACGATGAGCAAAGAGAAACGTTTACAAAAATTCAAGGAAAAGCAAAAAAAAAAAATTAAGAAAGTGTCGAAACCAGGGGCAAAAGTTGAGGAAAAAAAAGCTTACAACAAACTCAAGTTCTAATATCTCTTCCAGAAGTTTCTCTTCAGTTGAGTGTTTATAAAGATGAGGCACACATATATTTTTTTTAATTAAGCAGGATTCCATTAAAATTGGGTAGGTAGGCATTTAAATATCTGTACTTTACTTCATTTAACACACTTTGCGGTTATGTAGGAAAGTTTTAATCATGTGAAAAATATTGCGTTGTGATAATCTACGAGTGTTATCGTAAAATACTGGCGGCTTAACAAAAAACATGTTTTTCAGTGAGCTTTAATATCAATATAGGCGTTTATTGACATCGATAAATTGAAAGAATAATATTTACAAGTACACTGTTCAGCCCAATAATGTATTTTTGGTACTGTTGTAGATCACATAACCAACAATTTTGTAATCGACAGAATTTTTATAATTTATGTCTGTTTTCATGTACTTCGCGCTACAACCATTGAACCATTACAACCAGAACCAGTTGAGCCACTCATCTGTATGTGCTCTAGTGGTCTGGATGGTTGGCCTTTACTTCGACGACTCGGATTCAAACCCCGTCGTTTTTTTTTTATTTTTTTTAAGGTTATATTTCTAAACAGTTTTTTCTAGATTTTTGGTATGTCTTGTGTTAGATTGGGTTAGCACCTAGTTAGTTTCCTTTTCTTGAGTCCCCGTAGCGGCATTTAAAGATCCTTTACACAAATAGTGCACTATGTAAAAATCGAACTTTCCTATTGGTCGATCCATCTCGTATTACGATATGTCTGCGTGATGCAATCGGTTTCTATCAAGAGCTCTTGTGGTGTAGAGGTTTAGATCGTTGGGTCTCACCTGGAAAACGCGGGTTCGAACCCCGTTTTTTTTTTATTTTTTTTTAAGATTATGTTTCTAAACAGCTTTTTTTCTTGATTTTGGGTATGTCTTGGGTTAGATTGGGTTAGCACCTGGTTAGTTTCCTTTTTTTGAGCCCCCGTAGCGAGCGGAGGGCCATGCGGATCGACCAATGGGAAAGGCCGATTTTTATATAGTGCACTATTTGTGTAAAGGATCTTATAATGCCCCGTAGCGGGCGGAGGGCCATGCGAAAAGTGAATTTAAGCAACCCACATTACTCAGCTCAGAGTTGCACGGCTGTCCCTAGATTATTGTATTTTTATATGCATACCTAACCTAAATAAGAACTTCCGATTCGTCTTCGGTCGAGTGTGCACGTGTCGGGTATCGGCCATTTTGTTCCAACTTCATATACATATATGTTAGTTTGGGGGCACATGGGGCTTTCAGGGGCTGTGTAGATTCCCCGAATAAGATTCGGACGTCCAGCCGGGGGTTAGAGCTCCGTGCATGTACAAGATTTAAATGTGTGTGAATGTCCAGCCGGTGGTGTTCGAACCTTAAAACAAGCCGTGCAAGTACAAATCTGAGCCCCCAGGAGTACATACTCGACATACTGAGGGCTCTAAAAATAGTATCTCTATCCATTAAGGTGTAACCAATGTAGAAGGGTCGCTCTACCTCTTGCTAAGCCTGGATAGGGGTCTTTACTAGCTGAATTTTCGAAAGCAAAAGGCCATCAGAGAGTTTACTACTACTACTACTACTACTAACCTAAATAAATATAGTATTTGCCATTTCTCAGACAACTCATAGGGAAAATAATAATTATTATTCTTCCAAGGTGTTTAGCATCGACCGCTAAATCGACAAAAAAAACATTAAAATAGTTGGAGCGTTGAGATATCTGGTAACATATGTATGTTTTTTCTTCCAAATTCGACCTTCAACAACCTTCGGATTTTAGTCTGAAGGCTGTTGAGAAGAAATTGAAAGTAGATCTACAAACTAAGTATAGGTATGCTTACTATCAATCGCACCATCTCGTTTTGGAATCTTGTGTATCCACTGGTTCTCTTTGCTTCATCAAATGAGTGCTTTTTTAATACGATATTAACATTATTCACAGACGAGCAGTGGCGTAGCTTGAAATGTGGGCGCCGGGGGGCAAGCCTATCCGCTGGCGCCTAACACAAACCTATATTTTGTGTATATACGCAAATTAATCAAAAAATAATACATCATAATATTAAACGTATATTTTTGAAGTGAAACTTCTTAACGCGCGCCGGGAGTAAAATTTGAAGGTCGCTGGCAGGGAACGGAAAACGGTCACGGACGTTTATTGTGATATCTTTGTTAGTTTACAAGATAAAAATACGGAATTTTCTCTATTACCTTGTCAAGACATAAGCGAAGAATAGTTTTTTTTTTCATTTAGGCCTTCCCTTTTTGTTAATTGAGTGATACCTATATTTAAAAAAACTTCTTTTTAACCAAATCCGTTAAGTTATGTATAAGGCTAGGGCGTTTAAGTTTAAGAAGTTTCACTTCTGATATGCGCACATAGTGCACACGCTTTTTTTTAATTACAGGAATATGAATATAAAATATATAAACGGCAACCAACCAACAGGTAGGTACATACATATTTAAATATAAACGTAAACTAAACATCTGTAACCTTAATTAATTAATTAATTAATTAAACATTTGTCTTTCTTCGTTTTTAAATCGACGTAAATTGATCGATTATTTGATCAAAATTAATTTTTGGACAAATTAATTTTCCATGCTTAGTATTGTTAGGCTATTTAGACTTGGTACCTCCTAAATACGAAACTCTAAAAAACACATACTTTTTACGACCGAAATTTTTGGAATTTTTGTCTTTGAAGTCGCATGCCGCCTTACGCAGCGTTTTTACAAATGTGCATGTACCAAATGCCATCGCGTCGGGATGCATATTTACACATCCTAACATACGACGGCACCAGGGTTCTGAAATCGGTTAAGTTTTGTAAGCGTTTGTTACGCTACAAATGCTATCGTGCCATGTCTTCGCGATGCAATCAATTTCGCGGCAAGAGCTCTCGTGGTCGAGAGGTCTAGATGGTTAGGTCTCAATTCGGCGGCTATCTGCGGCCAGGGTTCAAACCCCGTTGCTTTTTTTTTATATTTTTAGGTTAAGTTTCTAAACAGTTTTTTTCTTGATTTTGGGTATGTCTTGGGTTAGTTTGGGTTAGCACCTGGTTAATTCCCTCTTCTTGAGCCCCCGTAGCGCGCGAATCGAGCGGAGGGCCATGCGAAAAGTGAAATATTATATAACAGCGTGTTCCAAGTGCCCAAATCAGTGAGCTTTTGTAGCGCTACAAAGGCTTACAAAACCTAACCAATTTCCGCACCCTGGTGCCATTGTATGTGAGGATGTGTAAATATGCCGCCGGGATATATCTTTTTATTCCACATAGAATAAATAATAAATACCTGTCACGAAATGTATTGGTTGGGTAAAAAGTTTAATACTTATTTTGGTCTTTGATCTTTGATTGTATTATAATTTAATTAATTTAAAAACTCAGTTAAGCTCATGATCATTGTTAGTATTAGCATATTTATAAATTCGGAGCGGCGCCAAATTTCTCTTGGCGCCGTGGGGCCTTGCCCCCCCTGGCCCACCCGGTAGCTACGCCACTGCAGACGAGACGACATGCACACAGAATATTTTCAGGGTTACTGGAACAATTTTCGATATTATGTAAATGAATAAACTAGTCCAATTTCTTCAAGGTGTTTCTAAACGTTATCAAGAAGGTTTAGGGATAGCTTCAAACTCAAAATATGAAAAAGTTATTATCAACCCTTATCGAGAAGCGTTTTGTTTCGAAGTTATTGGACATAAAAAGCATATACTTAACGACCTGAACAAAGTTTAGAAAAACATAATCCGACACTCAAAAAATCACTCTGCAATCATTTGATGCTGCTAGCAGCCTCTGAGTAGATAAGAGAAATTTATTATTTCTAGGTTACTTATCAGTTGTTATTCTTTGCGTGGGGTTACCGAGATATCGCGAATCGTCTAAAATTAGAAACAAACACCTTTATCTCGGTTCTTAATTGAAAGTACACAGTAATCACGGCTATAATGCAGAGCAATACATTAAGCTTGTAATTAACACTTCTACAAACGAATAAAATAACATCTTAGTTTAGAACCATCATCGATGATTCTTTCATACTTATGTCCTTATGAATGCTTCAACACTCTTTCTTATTATAAATGGTTATAAATAACTTTAATATGAACAATAATAATTAAACCCAATTTTGACAGCGCAAATCCGCAGTTGTTAAAATTTAGCTCATTTTAAGCACACTAAAGCCACCGTCTAAAGTAGAACATCTTTAGACGGTGCTAAAGCATGCTCATTTTCTTTTTAAATTAAATAAGTATTGCCAGATTTTAGTTCATATTGAATTCTCAATAGCTTAATAAAAATCATTGATCACAACCTCTAACACAGTAGCCAAGTTAACTGAGCTTTTTTTTCTCATTTTCACCAGTGGTAGTAGGTAGTTCAGGTTGTAGAAAAAAATAGTATTAAAAATTTCTTAAAAAGCACCTACTGCGTATCCCACGTCTCTTTTTAGTGTCGCTTTTTCGTTTCATCGAGTCTCACATCACACCCGTGCTAAAGAAGTTTTCCTTTCTAAAATCTCGTCAAAAACAAAAGTCGTCAAGTTAATAGAATTTGATTACAGATTTTTAAGCTAAGGATCATAACATGTAACTATACAGAACTTGTCCACCACAATATACAATAATTAAATTCCCTCAATTTCAGCAGTGTCTAACCACTCTCACAGATCTCCAAAGAAATCAAAGTGTTTCTTGATGAACTGGCACAACAGTCTAGAACAACTACCAGAGTAGTATACAGCAGCTTGTTACCCAGAACAACAGAATCTCATATCCCAGGGAGAATCGCGGAAGATCTACATCGCCAGCTAATGCAATCTGTCGTTATCACCGCAAGTTTGGCAGCCATGCTCAGAGATGCATCCAACCATGCAGCTCAATATATCTTCTGGCTGCATCCTCACTGCAGCTGGAAAACTGATTGTGCTGTCGTCAGTTCAGACAGTTGGCGACAGCAAAAAGACTTACATGCCTCTTCAAAAAGAGCACCGCCTTTACGTCTATGATCTACTATAAAACATGAGATTTCTCATTGACTCTGGGTCTGCGATATCACTGGTTCCTCGTTCTGCCTTCACCAAGAAACTAAAACCAAGCAGTCTGACTCTGCATGCTGCCAACAGCTCAAAAATTCGCACATAGGGCAAGTACCACCTCAATGTCAACTTCGGCTTGCGCCGAGACTTTAGATGGTCTTTTGTCATTGCAGATGTTTCAGCTGCCATCATTGGTGCTGACTATCTTGCCCATTATGGACCTCTACGAGACTTGAAGATCAAATGCCTCGTGGACCCACTCACAAAAAGTATCTGCAAAACTGCAAACAGTTTTGAGCATATCTACAGTGAAGGGCAGCTCCTGCCTGCCTGAAACGGTGCATGATAGCTATGCCAAGCTTCTTCATGAATTTATAGACATCACTCAGCCAAACACTGTACCAAAGGATGAAGGCTCATGCAGACTCAGTCCAATATCATATTGTAACAACAGGTCCTCCTATCTATGAACGCCCACGTCGACTAAATTCTGATAAACTTGCCATTGCCAAGCAAGATTTCAACCTATTGCTACATAATGGAGTCATTCGCCCTTCCAGTAGCCAGTGGGCTAGTCCAATCCACATGGTTAAGAAGAAGACGGGTGACTGGCGCACAATAGGTGACTATCGCAAGCTCAACTCACAGGAAATACCTGATCGCTACCCAGTTCGTCATGCTGAGGACATCTTCCAGCGCCTTGAAGGGAAGATGATTTTTCTACAATAGACATCGTTCGTGCCTATCACCAGGTTCTGGGAAATCCAGAAGATGTTCCGAAAACTGCAGGGACAACCCCACTTGGCCTATTTGAATTCCTTGGTATGCCACCTGGACTTCGATATGCTCAAATGCTCCAGCGCCATATGGACAACATCCTGCGCAACATTGACTTTGCTGCCTGTCTCATTGATGATCTCATCGTTTTCTCCAGCTCTCATGAGGAACACATCCAATACCTCCGGTGCATCTTTGAGGTCCTACAAGATCACAAACTCACAATAAATGTTGATAAGTGCCGATTTGGTGAAGAGGAAGTTCTATACTTAGGATTCACCATTAATCAACAGGGCTACTTACTACCTCCAGACAAGGTCAAGGCAATCACCACTTACCCAAAGCCAGAAACTGTGTCTGATCTTCGCCGCTTCCTTGGCATGCTCAATTACTATAGACGCTGCATCCCTCATGCTGCCCAACTTCAATCACCACTGAATGAGTACATCAAGGGAGCCAAGAATTGAGTAGAATCAGCCTGCTAAAGAAGCATTTGAGGCATGCAAGAAGAGCATCATCTCAGCTACCCGTACATGCTTCATCTCCACAACAGCTCCTCTAGCTCTCCTCGCAGACGCCTCTGATACTACCATTGGTGCAGCTCTTGAGCAGCTAGTCAATGACAGGTGGACACCAGTGGGCTTCTTTTTTCGCAAACTCAGTGCAGCAGAACAAAATTGGAGTACGTATGATCGTGAACTTCTAGCCATTTTTGCGGCCATTAAGTTCTTCAAGCATCAACTTGAAGACCGACAATTCCTTGTACAGACTGATCACCTCTTGTCTATGCCTTTTCTCAACAAGCAGATCGAGCTTCTCCCAGACAGCTACGCCAATTGGATTTCATCGGCCAGTTCACAACGGAGATTGTCCATGTCAATGGAACAGATAATGATGTAGCAAATGCCCTCTCCAGGATAGGTGTTATCTCTATGCGATCCATTCTCACTCCTGTGGCCATCCATGCTGCGCAAGATGATGATGATGAGCTACAATCGATCCGTGAAAACAATAATTTACTAAATCTTCTGCAACTCTTCACGGACAATGTTTTCTGTGACGTCCATACATATTCAGTCTTCGCCGAAAACCTTTAATGTAGTCCACAGTCCTGCCCATCCCAGCGGACGCGCCACAACAAGAGAACTCCGGAAGAGGTTTATCTGGCCTAGCATCAGGAAAGATGCAGTAAGCTGGACTAGTCATGCGCCAGTGCCTACCCTGCCAGCGCTCCAAGATTCAGAGACACAACAACATCAACCCTGACCACATCAAAGTTCCTGACAATCATTTTGAGCATATCCACATGGACTTGATCTACCTTCCTCCAGTCAGAAATTTTAAATACTGTTTAACCATTATTGACAGGTTCTCAAGGTGGCCTATAGCTGTTCCCTTACAGAACATAGAAGCCAACACAGTAGCAACTGCCTTTTACGAACATTGGATTTGTCAATTCGGTACTCCACTGTACATCACTACTGACCAGAGCTCTCAATTTCAGTCTGCTAATCCATCCACACAATGCCATATCACCCCCAGCCTAATGACATAGTTGAGCGATGGTATCTGACTCTAAAAGCAACTTTAATGTTTCTACCAACTGTGCTTCCTGGCCTGCGTACCTGTCCCAAGGAAGATCTTCAAGCCTCACCAGCTGAGCTAGTTTTTGGAAGACCTCTCCGAATTCTAGGAGATTTTTGAAGTGAAACTTCTTAACGAGCGCTGGGAATAAAATTTGAAGGTCGCGAATACGGCGGACGAACGCAGCGGGCGACAGACCATGAGCGACACGGCCTAGAGGAAGAAAAGTATGAGGATATTGTTATTGGGATATCTTTATTAGTTTACAAAATAAAAATATGGGATTTGCTCTATTACCTTGTCAAGACATCAGCGAAACTTTAAATTGAGTGATATATTTAAAAAAAACACTTTTTAACCAAATCCGAGGCTAGGGCGCTTAAGTTTAAGAAGTTTCACTTCTGATATGCACACATAGTGCACACGATTTTTTTTATGTCAGAAAACATGGAAGCTGACCCTCTAATTTTTCTTGGCAATTTCAGAAAACACGTTTGTCTAGTCCGTCCAACACTGACAACTCATGTTAAATCACGATGTTTTATCCTGAAAGATCTCCATTCCTGCAGCCATGTTTTCCGAAGCGTCGGCATCGTCCGCAAGCCTCTAGATGTCCCCTATACTGGACCCCATGAAGTCGTTCGCCGATCAACGACAGAGTATTTGTCATCCGTGTAAATGGTCCCTATGTTACCGTCTCCATTGACGCCAGCCTACGTCGTCAAGCAAGACTCCCAGTCCCAGTCAATACCTCCAGATCCAGTCATCCTGGCAGAAGACGTTCCACACAGTTCGACCATGGATCGGCATCTGCGAACATATTAACGTAAGAAGGTCTCGTTCCCTTGCCCTCTTGGAAAGATCTCTGAGGAGGGAGTACCTGTGGCGCCTCTGTCCGCATCTCGGCCGTTACCTAATGACAATTCTGGTCTGTCACTCGCAGTACGAGACACGTCAAAATTGTGCCGCTGTAAATATATTGTTGTTCTAACGTGTGCATTGTTGGTTACGCCGTAACTGGATAGCCAAAT
>JAEQML010058834.1:0-29509 GCA_016904865.1 Pissodes strobi
ATGATTCAACTTGACGCAAAGCGTCCTACCGTGATTTAGTTGCAGTACCGGCTTCTAACGTAAAAAAGTAAACCAAGTGTCTATATGTATTTAAAACTTTCAGGCCAAAATTTCATAATTAAAATTTAAGGTGGATGCGTTCCTTACCTCTAGTCCATAATTTCATTGCCTTGTTTTAACTTTATGTTTTGGAATAATTAATCTTCATTTTTAGCCAAAGCGCTAGGACTATGTTAAAATATCGCTTAATATCGCGAAGTTATAAATTAAACCTAAATTCTGCTAGTTCGTGAAACTAAGTTAACGAAAACCGCATTCTCATGTTTGAGGCCGCGCAATTCGAGCATAAAGATCGCAGCTTGAACATTAGGCATTCCCCGTTACTTGGCTACATTTTGCGTTAATTTGTTTTGCAATTTGGCTCAGTATATTTGCTTGTGTTACCAAGGCTTAGGAAAGCTTTTACAGACGTTGCTTTCGAACAGAATGAAGCTTATGTATAGCAGCATGAATTAAACTTGGGAATTAATAATAGAACTCTCATAAATCTATCAGTTATTTCTGTTAGTATATGAAAACAGTAGGTTTTTGAGGTGAAAACTTTTTTCAGCACGTTCCGTACACTTTTTCCTTGGTACTGAATAAGAGTGAACTGTCACGCTCGCATGTGTGACACTCACTCAGGTAAAGTCGGCGTCGGCCTAAGGCAAGCGAAAGAGAGATAGTCAGCGGAGCAGTTTCAGTTATCACAAGCCTTCTGTTTCATTCATGAATGAATCGTTGATCTAGGTGGGTATTAATACACTGCGACCTGTATGGAACTATTGTTTCTTCTTCCATGGTGCTTCCGTTGATGTGATTCTCAATCAGAGTATTTCATCAAGCTTCTGTGCTTTGATAAAATCAAATAGTCTGGATGGTTATATGGATGGAAGTGTCTCCTGTTCGACGATGCAGCGCCCGAAGCAAGCCATTCGCCTATTTGCGACCATTTTGCACTCCATGAGAAGGTGATCCGATATTTTCTCCCTCTCCTCACAGAACCGACAACTGTCCTCGTTTTTAACTTTTATTTCCTCCAAGTGCCTTCTCAACCGGCTATGGCCCGTAAGAAAGCCGATGAAGATGCAGAGATTGTTTTTACTCAGTGTTATAAGGTGTTTTGATCTTCCTGAGTGAGGGGGCCCTCGAAACATCTGTGATTGCCTTAACCCTGGATCCATTTGGTTCGCTCTTCTTTCCTGAATTATTCCTTGTAGATGTGCGTTTCTATGTCATTGAAAGGTTCCGGTCCTAAAAGCGGAGTTTGTGCTCCTACTTTTGCCAATTGGCCTGCTTTTTCGTTGCCTTCTATACCAGCCTGTCCTTTTATTCATTGAAGGGATAATTTGTTATTCTTGCCTAGTTCATTTAACCTACCTAGGCATTCCCATACCATTCTGGAGCTGATTGTTGTGGAGCTCAGCGCTCTGATGTTTGCTTGACTGTCTGAGAAGATGACAATTTCTTTCTATCTATAGTTCTGTCTAGGTTGAAATGCGCACATCTTCCTCTGGCGTTAATTTCCGCCTGGAATAAGTCCGGGTGTTTTCCCATTGCTTCGAAGAATTTGGCTCCTGGCCCAAATACTCCGGCTCCGGTCCCCTGTTCAGTTCTTGCCCCGTCTGGATACCATTTTATGGTATTGCTGCTATTTGAGAATGCAATTGGTGTTCTTTTTCCATTCTTCTCTACTTATTATCACGACCGTGAAGTACTTTTCCAAATTTTATCTTTTGACTATATCGTCCCTGGGGAGCCCAAGAAATTGTATATGCTTGGTCATATGATAGGATGTTAACACATCCTTTCTAAGCCATCGTCCCTCACCCGCTCCCTCTCTGGTGATTCTAGTCATTGCTTGTCTAGAGAAAGATAGACGAAAGCAAATTAATCCTAAAGTTAATATTTCATACGATGTATGAAACAACAGAGTAAGAGGTGCTAACAATATATAGGGAAACTTAATGGTGCAAGGTTCTTGATAATTTTAGAATATGAATTAAAAAGCTGATGAACTGAATTGTTATAGTCGACAGAAGAAAGATGATCTATTACCTGAGCATTGGATTGAAAGAAAAGAACCGGTGGAGTGGCCTCCGAGATTTCCCTATCTCACTCCTCTCGACTTTTTCATGAAAAGTAAAGTTTACATGGCACCTGCATTTCTTGTTTAACATGTTCAGTGTTGCAAGGCTTAACGGAGAAACCAATTTGAACATTTAATTTAAAAACAAGTTTCAGTAAAAAGCAATTCTTAGTTAAATTTAGATTTAAATAAATAATTATTACATTAATACTTGCAATATGGTTTTAATTAACATCTAGTTAAACACCAATAGCTCAAAAGTTGCAGTTCTAGTAAATAGTATTGTGCTGTTTGTGTTTTATTTAGAATCGCGAAATATATCAAACATTTTTAGAAAAATGCAGTGCTGCTATTTTAGAAAGTGAATTTTTCTGAAAGAACTTCCAAACTGGTAAACTGAGCAAAAAAAATTACCAGCTTTTCTTAGTAACTAAGAAAAAGTCTTTAGTGCAGCTGTTGCACTTACAAGCGTTTTTGCGGAATTTCCGTAAAAATTGTAGTTAGACTTTCATTGTATTAATTACCTCACTAATTACTCACTTTTTCCAGTCACTAGCATCTCGGACTATTGCCAAGGAAAAATGTATAGCTAGTACTAGTAGTATTTACCTGCAAGAAATATAGCTCCGCATCACTTGGGGATGAAGCCTCTTTTGTCTAAGGAGGCTAAACATGCACCTAAGGTAAGTAAGAGGTTTCCATAAGTTTCAAATTCCCATAAAAGTTTAAAAAATATTATACTATCTTGCTGAATACGAGCTGTCTATCTAAAGTCTCCTTGTGCCCGTTTTATTGTTTGTACCTACATTATTTTAGATTCAGATCATTGAATTGCATAAAATGCTTCATCGAATCATGTTCTGCAGTACCATATTTTGATACAAAAACTTATGTTGTATAGACTTATAAGACTTTCCAATAAAGTAGTGGCTTGACTTGATTTTCTATTGTGTCAACACGTCTTGTTTAGAAACTGCAAAATCTTGAGCCGCCAAAACCAACTCAACCAAAATCACTAACGTCAAATCTGGTGATCAGGCAGGACATGTGAGTGGTTCAGCTTTACTAACACCATATTTCCAAGAAATACGATAACAGAAAAATTTTAAATCGGGAATTACGCCGACAAAGATCAAGCTGAAAAAGTTAAATAACAGATGATTACATTAATCATGGCTCCATGTGAATATAAAGAGTTTCTGCTGTTAGGCTAAACTAGTACAGGTGAAACAATGATTTCTGGTATTGCGGAATATGCTTGGGCAAAACGTTATACTACAATTCAATGGTCTTAGGCAAAAATATTACGCAAAAAAGGATTTGTTTAAGTGAAGGTTTAAATGAAACAGCTTTGGTTGTATCGCGTGGAGGCGTTCTTTAGCTAGACAAATTTCTTATAGAGGACAGATGTTTAACATGCACACAATCTAAAGATGAAAAAATAATGGCAAAAGTAGTTTGATCACTATTTCCGATGTTAAAAAGAATATCTGACATTTATCGATTTCAACGTTTTTAAAGTTTGTAAACTAGAATGGCAGCGTCCTTTAGCAGAAGAGTGAATTGATGAGAATTTGCATGATATCTTAAAGAGGTATAGCTCAAAAATGAACTAATGCTAATCATGAAAGAAAGACTTTTATTTTCCATCCTTATTGCTCTTCGGTAAATTAGTAATAAATAGAGATCATAAGGTATGCGTTTTTTCTATTTTCATAGAATTAAGACGCACGTTCAAAAACTCGACCATTTTAAGTGTAGTTTCTCCTTAAAGGCCAACAGTAAGACGGGCACCTAATGCTAAATGCTTAAATATTTTTCACAGTTCATAAGAAATAGATGTCACATACAGTTTTATTACTAATTTAACATTTTACTGGCATAACCACTTCATCATCTTTGAGAGGTGGTGGACCAACCACCATTTAATATTTACTACTGAACTACTAAAATGCATAAACTACTAAATAAATATCACCCTGTCCTAAGTTTGAACTTGAATTTGGAAATTAAGATGATATAAACATTAAAGGCAAACTATAATCAAGGCGAGCAGGCAACGCGAGCCATTATCAACCTTAAACATGCAACGCTCAGCAGATTTTATGATATAAATACGCTAGCGCACCTTCAGTTCGGCAGACTTTGTGTCTCACCTAAAACCTGAGTCGTCTTGCTCGAGCACATTGCCCTCGGACTGAATTCCCATACCTGAGTCGTTTTGCTCGAGCATGTTGCTCGCGGACTGGGGTGTTGTCTTCCCTCACTATTACAAGTCGAATCTACAGGAGATTTATTAAAGGTAATTTTCAAAGTAAAAATCAGTGAAGTTCAAGTGTACACTTTGAGTGCAAATTTTAATTTTATTTTATTTTATTTTATTTTATTTATTTACGGGTCAAGCCCATTTTAAATTACAATGATACTTAGTCAACAAAATCCAAATTTCCTAAAAACTATAAGTATTTAATTGTTAAATTTAGTAGAGCATATAAGAGAATTAGACTTAAACAACAATTATATTATTGACATCTTAAACTAGTAATAGATAATTTATTAATAATGATAAATATATATGCATCAAACATCACTATAATATAAGGCCATTGATTGCTCCCACAAATGGTTCATAAGGCCCAAAGAAATCCACATTAATTAGTTTGTTGCAGAGTCTAAGTGTACGAGGGGTAAATGTGTGGTAAGAGTAATTGGTTCTGTGAAATTGCAGGTGAAATGTAGAAATTGCGCGAGTGCAGCGTGAAGGAACATGTAATTGAATTTTGGATAATAAATGAGGGCAATCTACTGAGGAGTTTAGAATTTTGTGGAAAAGTTTGAGGTCTCTCTGTTTTCTCCTACAAGATAGTGACGAAATGTTGAGCTCTTGGCAGAAGTTTAAATAATGAAATTCCTGATTGTCAAAGATTCTGTAATTTGCGCTGAACACCTTCAAGTCTGTGTACATGGCAGGCATAGTTCGGACTCCACACAGATGCAGCATATTCCAGATGAGTGCGGACATAGGAGAAATATAGTACTTTGATAGCATTGATATCAACAATTTTTTTTTTGTGCTGCGTTTAACAAAGCCAAGCATCCGAAGTGCCCTGTTGATTATGGTATCCATATGTTGAGAAAAATCTAGATTTGGGACCAGCAAGACACCAAGGTCTCTGGTCTGTCCCACGCACTCCAACGGATTGCCATCAATGTGATAGATATAGTTGCTAGGTGTTCTGGACTTGTGGAATTTTATGGCCTTACACTTTAGTACATTAAGTTCCATGCCATTAAATTGGCACCAATGAGTTAGCCTGTTAAGATCCTCCTGAAGTTCGAGAGAGTCATTTGGGGAAGTGATTTATAAAAACAGTTTTAAGTCATCAGCAAATAACAAGGAGAGACTGTTTTTGAAGCAGTGAATAATATCGTTAATAAATAAGTTAAAGAGTAATGGGCCGAGGTGTGAACCTTACGGCACTCCTGATAACACATTGATTTTGGAAGAAATAAAATTATTGATATGGACAATATGTGTCCTATCAGTAAGGTAACTCTTTAGCCAGTGAAGTAGGGTGCCCGAAATTCCAATTTTTTAAAGCTTCTTGATTAAAACACCATGGTTGACTCTGTCGAATGCCTTGGAGAAGTCGGTGTATATAGAGTGTACTTCTGCACCCCCCTCCAAGGCATCCGTCAACAAACCCTGGTATGTAAGAAGATTCATTTCTGTGGGTGAATTTTTCTTGAACCCAAATTGTTCTGAAATAATTTCTGCTTCTAGGCAGGATGTAAGGAATTTTGTTACTATGTTTTCAAAAATCTTAGGGATGGCGTTGAGGATACAAATCGGACGATAGTTGGATTTCCAGAGCTCTGGAAAAACACCTGTTTGCTAGGATTTATTGAAAATTATGTGTAAGGAACTTGACAGCACAAAGCAGCAGTTTTTTAGAAAGAGTGGGTGAATTTTATCAGGTCCCGGCCCCTTGTGTGGATTTATATTTTTTAATTCTGTATAAATGCTAGAAATAGAGATATTACAATCAAATATGTTATGTGGAGTAAGAGAGGGCTCATCAGGGAAATCCAGATATTGACCACTATAGACAGAGCCGAAGTATTTAGCAAAGAATTCAGCTGCTTGGGGACCCATAGGTGCGGATTTGTCATTTAAGTGAAAATTGGATGGTAATCTACCAGAGCCCTGGAGTGAGCCAGTATAGGACCAAAATTCTTTAGGGTTTTGTTTAAAAGCTGCCTCAGTGTCCCTCAAGTATCCCTGAAAATTATCTCTAGCAAGTATGTTGCATTGAGAACGTAAATCTGAAAAAGTCTGATAGTCAAGTGGTAGTTTAGTTTTTTTGTATTTTTTATGTGCAATCTTTTTTTGCACAGTAAGTGCTTTTAGGTCCTGTGAGAACCATCTGGGGAACTTTCGGCTGGCAATTTTTTTAACAGGTACAAACAAATCAAAAGTACTACACAACACATCATAGAGAAGGCCAACCATCTCATCCAATATCTTTTTCGAGAAAAGGTCTTTCATCTTGGAGTGGCAGAGAATTAGATCAAGAATGACACTGTTGACATTGCAAACATGATTCAGCTGGAATAGGTTGTGATATGAGCATACTTCAGACATGTGTTGTATTTTACTAATTTCAGAAGGAGGTAAGTAGTTCTCCTCAAGATGGTGAGCACTGGAGCAGATGTCCTCCATGTTCCAGGTAGCCTTGGGGAGGTTAAAGTCTCCCATGATGCATAGTTCAGGATAGTTGAGCTTCTGTGTAATTTCTTCAATGTTAGAGCTAAAACTTTCATACTTAACTAAGGGAGAATTAGGTGGCAGGTAGACACAGCGCAAAATCATCCGGTTACTGCCACCACCAATCATGACATAAATCTGTTCAATATCTCCATTCGATTCAATGAGATGAGATGGTATTGACTGGTGGAGAGCAATTAAGACGCCTCCAAATCGTTCAGCAGTGCTGGTGGAGGGTGAACGATCACATCGAAAGACATTGTATGCATCAAGACCCAGCTCTGAAGTATAGAAACTATCGTTCAAGCCAGTTTCGGTAAAAACAATTATGTGATATCTTGTTATAGCTAAATTTAACCTAATGGTGTCTAATTTGGTCCTCAGACCCCGGACATTCTGGTAGTAAACATCTAACTTTGACTGTTTACCTCCTTGTTTGATTTTGGGATTGATGGAGCTTGACCCCTGGGCAAGTTTTTTTTTTGACACTACTTGTGGAACACCCCTCACTAATTTAATTTGGATATTTTGCTCACCCAGGTTTCGGCGCCTCTTGAGATCTTCCATTGCTGCTTTCTCAAGTTCCCTTTGTGCAGGGGTTAAATCAGCTTTAATGTAGATCTGCTTGTTTTTTAGTTTGTATCCATTCCGTAGCGCTGTGTTTACCTCATATGCTGATCCTAATATAGCTCTGACAGGTTGGTTGTTTCTGGAGTTTGGTTTTCCAAAACGAGATACTTGACAAAGGGTGAAAGGGGTATTTGACAGCATTTGTAGGAGGGACTGTACTTGTGTGGAGTCATCATCAGCTGCAGGAAGGTTAAAAATCAATAAATCGTTACCTCTAGCCTGGCGGTCATGCAGTTCTCCCAAAACATCCATTCCAGGTGCGGGCTATGATGAGTTATTTGAATCACCCTGACTGTCCAAGCTATTTGACTTTTTCAAGTTGCGGGATTCCAAACGAGAAATTCTGTCTTCGAGAGGTGCTGTTGTTTAAATCACTGAGGTCATGTCTTTGTTTTGAGACTCAAGGCGGGATATTCTATCTTCCAGTGGATTAGTCAGGATTGTCACCGATTTCTCGATCATAGCTGGAAGGTTGGTTTGTAGATCATCAAGACTCCTTTCCAGTTTGGATACACGATCCATTAGACCCAGAATTCGCTTTGCCAGGTAAGACTTGCAATAGAAGGGAAATGATCTTTTTAATAGGCATATGGCCCTCATTTCTGTTGGCCCTGTAATATCACCACACGTTTGGCATACTATTTTCTTACAATGATCGCAGGAAAACCCAAAAACATCAGTCGCCTTATTTGTTTTACCAGGTTCTTTGAAGATAACAGCTGCATTGCAAAAATCGCAGGTCCCAGACATTTTAGGTTATAGATTGAATCCTAAAAATATTTTTGCAATTCTGCAACTTTTTTGTTATTCTTTCTTTCCAAAAGGATTTTTAGCCATCAATTAACAAGTATGTGTGAATATTTTTATTTGTTTCTCGAGAAAAACTAAGAAAATTCGACTTTGAAAAATTGAACTTGTTGTTTGTTTACATTAATTCTAAGTGGAAATTTAAGTGAATCTAACCCTAACTAACTACGAATGAAACATGCTTCAATATTGACAGGTAAAATACTAGGAGACAGAACCGTCTTGCGAATATTATAGAGTTCTACATACTATTTGTTCTTTGTATTTTGAAAATCTATAATTACGGTTACACCTTCAAATAGTTTAGGGAGATGTCAAAAAATGCTAAGAAATAGAGGAGTGGAGGCTAGGAAAAAAATAGCAAAGGTTTTTATGATATTTTGTATTGTGTGGCTATAATGTGATGTTGTTATATGCGACAGGTTTTCTCGAATTGAGGTATTTTCTTTTAAAGCAATTGAGGTCGTGTCAACGTTGGGGACCAACGTTTAGAGGGCGGGGGAACGTGTGAACTACTAAAATGCATAAACTACTAAATAAATATCACCCTGTCTATAAGTTTGAACTTAAACGTGGAAATTATTATATAAACATTAAAGGCAAACTACAAACAACGCGAGCAGGCAACGCTAGCAATTATCAACCTTACCTTAAACATGCAACGCTCAGCCGATTTTATGATTTAAATACGCTAGCGAACCTTCAGTTCGGCAGTCTTTGTGTCTCACCTAAAACCTGAGTCGTCTTGCTCGAGCACATTGCCCGCGGACTTAATTCCTTTACCTGAGTTGTCTTGCTCGAGCACATCGCTAGCGGACTTAATTCCCTTACCTGAGTCGTCTTGCTCGAGCACGTAGCTAACGGACTCGGGGGTTATCTTCCCTCAGTATTACAAGGCGAATCTAAAGGAGGTTTATTAAAAGATAATTTTCAAAGTAAAAATCAGTGGAGTTCAAGTGTAAACTCTAAGTGAAAACTCTAAGTGGACATTTAAGTGAATCGAACCAAAACTAACTATAAATGAAACACAACACAAACTCTTAAAAAATATAATATATATTTATATTTATAAAACAGTGACCAAACAATTCATAAATATACCTCAATCGAGAAAGCATGCGCACCTTAATACATGGGTATAATATAATCTTATCAATATTTCTGACCGATAAACATTGTTAATTCTCGTTAAGTTTGACCAACATATGTTGTTATTGTTTATCCGCAGTACTTTCTTTATCATCTCTTCTCACCTGACGTAGAGCGATTCCGGTTCTGAGCTACTCTCCTGCACGCTAATCAAGGCGTGGCATCACGGGATAAAAATATTGCGTGACAATATAAAGTGTATTATTTTCATAATATCATTTTTCATATGCCCCATTCAAGGCACTAAGATTACTAGAAACATTTAGTGCAGTATGAGCAGTGTTACACATTACGCTCGCCCTGAAACAATTTTAATAAAACCTCAGAACGTTGCTTTTTATTCATTTTATGGCTTCGAATAAAGTTAATATGATGAGAGCAGTGGTTCCAGATGGCAAGACGAAAAACCTCAGGCAGTGACCATTGCCGGCCTAAATTACACGGATTTTGGTATATATCTTGGCTTTATAGCGATCCTATATTGGAACTAAAACTAATTTATATTTTATAAGGCGGAAGTTCGTCGGTTGTTCCAGGGAATTAGTGCAATATTTGCGGAACGGATTAGTTAAGTTATTAAAAATGTTATTAAAAATTGCTTTCATAAATTATAATTACAAACGCATGAATGACATAGTAATAGGTATTTTGTGATAGAAACATTACTTAGGTCTAAAACATATTTTTCGAGAATGCTGTTCAGCCAGCCCTCATACAAATAATAGGCATTGTGGAAAACCACGAAAACATAATTTTTCAACTAAACAGCGCACCTCCTCATTACGCCCGACCCGGCGTCATTTTTTAAATGAAAAATTTTCCCAAAACAGAATTGGAAGAAGTCATGTTGAGTGGCCACCAAGATCGCCTGATTTGACCCCAGGACTTTGTATAGAGTCATCTGAAATCTAAAATTTCGAACAAATAGACTTCCGATTGGAAATTGTTGAAAAATCAATCGGATGGTCTCTTGCCTAATTCTAATGATGAGCTACACCTCATGATAAGCCTTATCATACGAACCACTTGAGTTAGATCTAAAAGCGTTTCTGGGATGATATTATTTTTGGATTCCGTTATTTCAACTCAACTAGTGGCCAATATTCAGAAGATTTCTTGAACTAATCTTTCCATGAAGCTCTTTCCAATTTTTTAAGCCTCTTTACCAGCTTGTCAGATTTATTTTATCTGCAAATCAAAGCCTTAAAAAGTAAGCTTTACCAACTAAAATTTAATTCAGCTCTAGCAGGAACTGCGGACTAACAAAGATAAATATTTATTTCGTAGCTAGCTCTTACTTGCTGGTCCGTGTATTGCCAAACTTTTATAAAAGCTAGTAAGTAAAATAACTGGTGTAAAACTTTGAAAAACAGGCTGCTAAGAATTTATTACCATCTCGGGCATGTTTTTAGACTATAGCGAAAAGTTCGTCTCCGTAGATTTTTTTAAGACTCTAAAGGGTGTCTCACGTTAAAGTTTCAACTCCCCCTTCTCTTATTACCGTTATTTTTTAAGATATCCCGATAAGCTTGTGTTCATTTGAAAACTTAGCTTAAATACTTTCTTGAGGTGTTGCCACATTTAACCTAACCAACTAACCCTACCTAATCTGTCTTTTGAAAAAGTTTCCAGAAATTTCATTTTTGCTACTTTTAAATGAAATAGTACTTCTTCATTTGACGTCTGTAATACTGGGATTTTTTCTACCAAAATTTCAAAAAGTTTTTCAAAAAAAACTATTTTCATAACCGAGATAATTCACATTGAAAATTTCTAAATCTAACTAGTATGCCTAAACGGATATCAGTACTAGAATGTTCGGCGGCAATTTCGACCATTTTTACATGTAAATCTCCATAAGAAAATCGCAGGTCCATCGTGGTCATTTTTGTTCCCAAGTTGCCGACTTGGGCTAAGCTGTCTGTCTGTCTAAAAAGCTGTGTTGAAAGACAGCTTTTTATGAGGGGCTGTATTGAGGGGATGCTCTTTAAATGAGGGGCTGTAATGAAACAACGTCGAATTGGGCTATACAAATGAGGAACTGTATTGAGGGGCTCTCAATACAGTCCCTCATTTAATGAACGACTCCTCAATACAGCCCCTCATTCATATAGCCCAAGTCGGCGATGTTTCAATGCAGCCCCTCATTTAAAGAACAGCCCCTCACTACAGCTCCACATAAAAAGCTTTTTAGACAGACAGACAGCTTAGCCCAAGTCGGCAACTTGGAAACAAAAATGACCACGATGGACCTGCGATTGTCTTATGTAGATTTACATGTAAAAATGGTCGAAATTGCCGAACCTGTATAGCTCCTCTAATTTTGTCTTGAATGTTTACATATCATGTTTCAAGTTCAAATTCAAACTTAAAACAGGGTGATATTGACTTAGTACTTTACGCGTTTTATTATTAGCATGCGATAATCATTTTGTTGCTCATTCTTGACGTATTTGTACCAGAGGATTTTGAATTTGCAAAGGGTGACTCTATTGCCCAGAAAATTGTTGGCCTGCTTACCTGTAATCAAGTTGTTAATCCAAGAGATTTCCCATTAAGCTTGTGGTGCTTCAGGCATCGTATACCACATCATCAAACTAATCCTCGAGGCTAAAAGTCAATTGTATCTTATATTATCAGTAATAAATTTCATTATCTGTAGAGTATAGCCAATATTGGTGCAATTTCCTCTGCAATTTTTACATGCTGGGGAACAGCTCAGATTATTTTTGCGACAAGAACATTTTAATATATCGCATGCTTCAGCACAGCCTCAGCGATACACACCTTAAAAATGATTCAAAAATAAAAAAAATCAACCATACTCAAATCGACCATGCTGGTGAACACCTGGATTTACCATCCTCAAAATAAATATTTTTCCCCCTCCACGCCACAGGGTGATTTTAAACCAATCGAGGTATTTTTTGATAAGATTCCCCAACTGTGTGGAAAAAGGCCTCCCTGCATTTGTTTACCCCCTACCCAGCTCGTTGTGGGTCAATACTTAAGTTTAAGGAACAACTGTGCCAATTTTCATGCTTTTTTCATTAAACGTCGATTTTTGGGAAAATAGTCCCTGTAGAGCATAGTGGCTTACATCCAGAAGCATCCTTGAATTAAACATTCAATAAAATTATTTCTAAATTTTTAAACCGAAATGCACTCCGAATCAGTTTGTAAGATTTATTTTAGCTGGAAAGCAAAACCCCAGAAAGCAATTACAATCTTAGCTGGGGAAGAGCTTAAGACGTCTGTACTACCAACTAAAATGTAATTCTGCTCTTGCAAGCACTGCGGACTAGCAAAGATATATTTATTTCGTAACTAATTCCTGTTTGCTAGTCTATGTTTCGCCGAACTTTTACAAGATGCAGTAAGTAAAATAACTCGTGTAAAACTTTGTAAAACAGGCTGAGAGAAATTTATTACCATCTCGGGTATGTTTTCCGGGTCTAGCGGAAAGTTCGGGTCCGTAACTTTTTTACGACTTTGTAATAAAATATTAAATCTTAGGATTAAACAAGTTTATGAACTCTGAAAGACATCTATTTATGTATAAAGGACATTATTAAATAATATTTCAGAACTTTACATATTAATTCAGTCAAAATTCATTATAATTTCGGCTTCGTGAGAATATCTTTTGTGTACGGCCAGACGTAAAATACAATTTTAAGTCAGCATTTGCAATGAAATTTTTACGCCTTAAAGCATAAATAGTATATTATATATCTAGGGATTAAAGTGACTCATGCTCGATTTCTATCGGTAAGAAAGGTGAAAGTAAGATTACGCGCAAATTCCATAATAAGTTGAAGCTAGCCAACCTCTACGAGCCACATTCGATATTTAACTGCGGTCTAAGTTTCCCGTACAACCCGTTCACCGAGCCATGCCGACATACGAGACCCAAATCGCCCAGACATGCTTCATACCGTACCAATAATATTCAATGTAAATTACCAATGAGCAACCCGGATTACAAATATTTTTAAATCACAGATCGATAACATCATGCGTTTGAGCACACATTCTTAGTTAGTCGAGCGATAGCATTGCTAAAACGCGCCTTCTACAGCAGACGGAAGGCAAAACCCCAAGCCCAGTTCCATATTACAGAAAATCAAATTAGATCCGAAATAATACGGCAGTGTCTGATAATATAGGGCCACAATTAACTTCTACCATGCAGGAGCAATTGCAAGATAAGGAAAGGTTGTTTGTTCCAAAATGCACGTTTTGAGTTTGTTTTTTTGGTTATTTTTATGCCACGTTACACTTTAAAAGCTCCAATTAACCCAACTTCTTCTAGAACATTTAAAAACTCAAGCCAATTAAGTAGAGAAAGGTTCGCTTTACCAAACGATCGTTGAAAAGCGTTTTTAAAAATCAAAATAAACCGATTTATTCTCCTGTGTTTCAGTGTTTTGAATTTCAATCAATATTCAAACAAATATGACGACCAACTTTTAATAGAATTCTTCACAGAATAATGAACGGAAAATAACTGAAATAGAAAAATGGTGGGCAAAATTTTTAATAGTATATGTTAGGTGAATTTTAGCTATAATTAGTAACTAAATATATATTCATTTTCTGATCGCTACAAGTGGCATGTGTAATAGATAATTTTCAAAAGTAACTTTGGGCCTTGAATAACTTTTTCCTTCTATATTTCACTACCGCTATATTATAAAAAATCAATTGAAAACCGAAATAACATGGCATTGTCTGATAGTATTAGGCCACAATTAACTTCCACCATGCAGGAACAATTGCAAGATAAGATAAGGTCAATTGTTCCAAAATACTTGTTGTGAGTTTATTGTCTTGGTTATTTTCACGCCACATTACACTTTAAAAGCTTTAACCATCCCAAATTTTTCTAGAATAAAACTCATGCCCATTAAATGGAGAAAAAATTGCATTAACAATCAAACATTGAAAAGTGTTCTCAAAAACCAAAATAAACCAATATATTCTCATGTGTGCCTTGAATATCAATCATTATTCAATCAAATATGACGACCAACTTTTAATAGAATTCTTGACAGAATAGTGAACGGAAAATGGCGGGCAAAATTTTTAATAGTAAATGTTAGGTGAATTTCAGCTTTAATTAGTAATTAAACATACACTCCTTTTCTGACCATTCCAACTGGCATTCCATTATTGAGATATATTTTTCAATAGTTGTATCTCGAATAACTTTTTCCTTCTATTTTTCACTGTTGCTATGTTATAGAAAATCAATCTAGAACCAAAATAATACGGCTTTGTCTGATAGTATAAAGCCATAAGTAACTTCCACTATGCAGGAACAATTGCAAGATAAGATCGATTGCTCCAAAATACATGTTGGCAGTTTGTTTTCGTGGTTATCTTCACTCCAGCTTACACTTTAAAAGCTCTAATCAACCCACCTTTTGCTAGAACAATTAGTAGTTTGCATCACCAAATGAACGTTGAAAAGCGTTCTCAAAACCCAAAATAAACCAATATATTCTCGTGTAAGCCTTTTTTGAATTTCACTCAATATTGAAACAAATATGACGACCAACTTTTAATAGACTTTTTGACAGAATAGTGACCGAAAAATAATTTAACCAGCAAAATGGTTGGCAAAATGTTGAATAATAAATGGCTTTTGTTTTAATGAGCAATTAAGTATACACTCACGTTCTGACCGTTACAACTGGTAGTCCATGAGTGGGATATATTTTTTATAGTTGGCTTGGGCCTTGAATAACTTTTTCCTTCTATCTTCCACTAATGCTATACTATAGAAAATCAGTTTAGAGCCGAAATAATACGGCATTGTCTGATGGTATAAAGCCGCAATTAACTTCCATCATGCAATTGCATAAATGTAAGGTTGGTTGTTCCAAGATAGATATTGTAAGTTTATTTTCATATATTATAACACGAGAACTATGAATTTAATCGATTAAACTACGTTCAATATTTTGAGCATGATTTTTCTGGAAAATGTTGAATGCAAAATAATTTAATAAAAACACGAGACCGCGAAGCGGTCGAGGGTTTTTATTTATAAATTATTTTGCATGAAACTATTTGCCAAAAAGAAAAATCATGCGAGAAATATTGACCGTAGTTTAATCGATTGAATTCATAGTTTGAGTGGTATACGGCTAGATTATTTCCTGAATTAGTCACCTAAGTCACATGTAAATATTTCAAAATTTGACATTTTCTGTCACCTCATACCAAAATAATGAAATACAAATTTTAAAGAAAATCGGAGTTTTTAGCAATAACAATCGACAAATCGAAATCCAATATGGAGGACGCAGTTTAATCGCTGTTAAACAGGTCTAGTGCAATAATCACTTATCTAAACAAAATTTATTCAAAAAATCGGGCTGTCTGATTGGTCCATTTTACGATGAAGGAAATAATCATTGTTAATTTCACTCCACTTTATACTTTAAAAGCTCTAACCAATTTAACTTCTTCTAGAATATTTTAGAACTGAAGCAAATTAAATTGAGAAACGTTTGCATCATCAAACAAACGTTAAAAAGCTTTCTCAAAAGCCAACATAAATCAAAGATAGCCAGGACAATTTGGAAAATAAAATGCAGTTGTCTCAAGAATAAATACAGAATAGATAAAATTAGAGTTCACTAAACCCATATTAGGCCAGCAATATCGACATAAAAAAGGCAAACGTCGCAAACGCGCATGTATCTACGATTTTTTTATATATTGTTAGGACTCGTGAGAGTAATTTATATCCAAGTTTGCAACCCTAAAAACCCTGTGCTACTCCTGTGGTGCACAAAAAACATCAACATTTTGGCACTTTTTTTAATTTTTTCAAAAAAAACTTACCTAAGGAAGCGTTTTTCGGTTACCATTGTTCTAGAATATATTTTTGTAGCTACAATACGAGCCCAACTTGAGTTCTTTACGTCCATTGGTTGGGGAGATACAGCCAGTCAAAAATTAACAAGTTTTCCTAAAAAGTGAAAATTTATCGGTAGGGCCATATTCCCAGACATGTACCGGCAAAATTAATGATCCTGAAGAGAAGTAATGAGGAGAGGATTTGTAAAGAATTGGATCAGCTTCAGTTTGGTTCTAAAGTGATGCTTCTGGACGCCATAGTTTCCTCAAAAACGAAAAATGGTGAAACATCGTAGTTTTTGGCCAGTCAATATCGACACAAAAAAAGCGGAACATTGCAATCGCGCATTCATCCACGATTTTTTAATATGTTGTTAGGAACCCTGAGAGTAGTTTATATCCAAGTGTGCAACCCTGAAAAAGTGTGCTACTCCCATGGTGCCCAATGCGGGGCGTGCGCGCGGGGATCATCACTCGATCGTCGAGTTCGCTTTGTACCTGTTACACCGCAGTCGCTTTGTTGAAATCATTAAGTACGAACCTCAATAAAATAAAAGCTTATAATTTACACTGCCACTTGACTCAAAAACTGGGAGCGGAAGGAGTGAAACAAATTGTTGGTAACACCTTTGGTAAAGTGACTTTCAAGCGAAAGGATAAAGTAAAGACCTTGGCATCAGTCACCACCTCTATGAAAGTATTTAGCAGCATATTCCAGAGCGTCTGCGTGACAAAACAATCAGATGAACAACTGAAGCAGCCTTTTGAGTATGAGCTGGCACCTTATCCGTTGTCCTTGTTCACTGAAGAAGGAATGCGCAAGGGGACGAAATCTTCCTTCTATTCAGCATTTACGCCGCTCCCTGAAAATATAATCCCAGCAGACAGAGCGTTTACAGTGGTCGATGGTGGTTACCTGCTGCATAAGGTGATCTGGCATCGAAATGATTCAGTTAGAGCCATGGTGGCAGGATACGCCAGCTACGTTATCAATCACTTTGGTAAAAACGTAGCTGTGGTGTTCGATGGATACCCACAAGATGCAGCTATGAGGAGTACTAAATCAGCTGAACGCCTGCGACGCACTGCTTCTCTCTCCTGCAGTGACGTTTTGTTTGATGATTCAACACCCATCAGTCTGAAGAAGATGCTGAGGTTGATATAGTGAGGACTGCCCTTTGCAAGAGCACATCGTTCGGGCAAGTTTTTATAATTGGGAGGATGTCGACCTACTGGTCCTCCTAAATGGCTTAAACTCTGGACAGACAAACGTGTACTTTCAGAAAGGCGGCAGAGGTGGGTCAGAATGCACTCAATATCCGGCAAATTCCTTCACATGTGGAGAAATGCCGCATCCAAGGGAGATTAGTTTTGTTCCTGCATGCCATCAGTGGGTGTGGCACCACCTCTACCCTCTTTTGGCAAGGCAAGGCGTCCTGAAAAAAAAACCACTAGATAGAGCTCGCCAATATTTTTTTTAATCCAAACTCCAACCAAGAAAAAGTAGGACATGCTGGCGAAAAGATCCTCATGAACCTCTACGGAGCAGATGAGGAAACGCTGAACTCCCTGCGATACACTGCATTTGTAAAATCGGCAGCAACGGCCAAAGTCAGCCTTGCCCGCCTCCCTCCCACATCAGAGGGTGCAAAATATCATTCTTGGAGGACCTATCACCAGGTGCAAAAATGGTTGGGAATAGACAAAAAACCGTGTGACTGGAGATGGGTCACCAGCGAGCAAGGTGTCATGCCTGTCAGAATATGCGCAGAGCCCACTCCTCAGACCTTGCTTAAAATGGTGGCTCGTAGATTCAAAAAAGGGTTCCTAGGATCGTGCACTTGCAGAAAGGCAGGGCTCAAGTGCTCTATCATATGCTCTTTTTGCCAAGGGCGAAGTTGTAGTAACGTCACATCTATCGCCCTGGACGTGGATGACGACGAAGAAGTGGACGACCCAATAACATATGACAACCCGCCTCCACCTCCAGAAAGCGTCGTCCCTTCTTCGCCTCCCTCTTCCACTGATTCAGACTGGATGGGACCCGGTCCTTCCAAAAGGACGAAATTCTAAACTCCTACGGAGTTTGTGCTTGGCTATCCGAGTTTACATTTATGTTTACGTTGTTTATTTTATTTTTACGTTAATTTCATTTTTACGTTCATTTGTTTACTGTATGTTCATATGAAGCTATTTATTATATATAAAGCGTTAATTTTACATGTTTCTACGTTTTTTTTTTTTTAAGAAATATGTACCAAAATTATTCATTGCATTGTCTTCATTATTTTCCTAAACTTGGATGTTTCACTATTATCTACAAGCATCACTTTAGAACCAAATTGAAGCTGATCCAATTCTTTATAAATCCTTTCCTTATGACTTATCTTCAGGATCATTACTTTTGCCGGTACATGTCTTGGAATATGGCGCTACCGATAAATTTCACTTTTTTGGAAAACTTGTCCATTTTCGACTGGCTGTATCTCCCCAACCAATGGACATAAAGAGCTCAAGTTGGGCTCATATTGTAGCTAGTTTTCCGTAATAAAATATATTATAGAACAAAGATAATCGAAAAAGCATCCTTAGGTTAGTTTTTTTGAAAAAAGTTAAAAAAGTGCCAAAATTTTGACGTTTTTTGCGCACCACGGGAGTAGCACAGGGTTTTCAGGGTTGCAAACTTGGGTATAAATTACTCTCACAAGTCCTAACAATATATAAAAAAAATCGTAGATACATGCGCGTTTACGATCTTCGATGTTTATATTGACTGGCCTATATAACGTATGTGTTTCATTAAATCAAAGAAAAACATGAGGGTATTTAAGTAAAAATATTAAACAAGGTTAATATAGTCGACAAGCATATTCTCGAAACAAGATTCGAGTTCAAGTTCTCGAAACTCACTTACTAAATACTAAATATTTATTTAGCACACATTACAGGTGATCACTTCTCCTGTTCTGGGGGGACATGAATGTTAAAAAATTTTGATAGTGAACTTTAGCTTTAGTTAGTAATTAAGTATACACTCATTGCCTGACCGTTACAACTGGCAGTCCATGATTTGGGTATATTTTTCAACTTTTTTAATAGGAAGGTTTTTCCTTCTATTTTTCTATACAACTAACTTTATTAAGCTGTGTGGTTCCGCTTATTTAGATACTATAAATTGATAGTAAATAATACACCAGCGTAATCTAGATGGGTTTCAGTATCTTCATAAGCATGTTATTGAAAAGTTTCTTGTTTTAAGTTTCTAAATATAAAAAATATTTTGTACTACCCGAGTTTCTCTACATATATTCATCTTTGAGCTACATAACTCCTAGAGAACTCAAACCGCCGCCGCCGCAGTAAGTTTATAAACTTCGAAGGTGTCTGTCTGTTTATGTAAAAGGAGATTCGTAAATTATATTTAGATGTATATAAATCAGGTCTAGATTCTTTCTAAACTTATTGTAAACGAAAATTTACAAGTTTTGTAAGTAATTTGTTGCAATCATATTTGGGATATATGTTAGTTTTCCTAACATATTTTCAATCAGTGAAAATACGTCGTACATCAGTGAAAATATTTCAAGAAAACTAGGTGCAACTTTAAAAATTAAGAGTATTTAGGTCCCATTTTTGCTTTAATATTTATAGAACGAATTTGGTTGGCAGAATCTGATGATAAATTACTGGATACCATGCCAACCTCAGGTTCTCCCTTTTAATAGAGAATATTAAACAAAAGTTAAAGATAAAGTTTTTTCTTAAAATCATATTAACCGAAAGAATATTAAATTTATAAAAAATTTCCTGACTCGTTGAAATTTAGAATAATTCTCATTCTCATTGTGCACAGATCAATAATTTATATTATCCATTCAAATAGCATAAAGGCGCACTCATCGTTGGTGGCTGACACTCGGTCGCCCTGATTGCCATGCATTCGTTGCACCTGCATTGTTGCGGCAAAGTTTAATTCATTTTACAATTTTCCCATACCGTCAATTGAGCTATTTCCGATGGAAACGTTTTGTGATTCTTGGTGAAGCGAATATTTTGATATGTGAATATTTGGATCAATAAATTTCATTTCTATTTATGTATTTTTTGAATTATTCTTTTTGAGATATTAGAGTTGGTGTTTAAGTAAACGCTTTTGTTCAGTTGACTCGTTTGCTATTCGAACTCTCATCTCGTCGTGCGTGAAAATATTGACGCAAAACTTTAGAGCCATAAAATAAGTACTCGATAAGATCCTCAAAGATAAGTATCGCATTACCCTTCTCCCTTATTAAAATTTCGGGGCTTCTCCTTCCCCCCGATAAGAGGAAGAAGCTACGTAGATAAAAAAAATACACAGATCTTGCAAGACGCGCAAGAACTCTAGGAGTATTGAAAGTACCAGACACATGACTTCTGATTTGATTACTCCTACATACTGGGTACATCCTGTACCAAATCCGAAATTACCAAGATACGAATCTTGGGAATACAAGCCAAATTTGCATCTAAAAAAATACAGGGTTTAACCAATAATTTGATTTGTGCTATAACCATTTTACCTCTTATTATAAAATAGCTATAACATTAGTAATTTATGTGAAAGAAATCAGGAAAACAAAGAGGTACATCGATATTGCAGTAATTTTAAGTTATGTACCTAACTAAAGATTTTGTTGATATTATTCCTGCATCTTATGCAGTAATCAAAATCATGTCGAATATTTATTTATTAGACAAATTTGCAAACAATTAAATTATAACGCTGTCGTCACTGCCTGATCGACCTCGTCACGTCACCGAACATTAGGTTCGGTGACCTCGTGTGTCGCGCACCGATAACTCGAGCATGTCGCGTGTTTTGTGTCTCTTGTCATACATATAAATGCGCCCAGCAGTATTTTCAATACAAAAAAGATGAAACATATTTGTCTCTCGATTCAAAAATAGACTAGTCCTAGCACTTTCCAATTTTCATGTTAAATACTGGAAATCGAGGTGCAAAGTTTTCATTTGGCCATTCTGAATACGTGCACAAAATTTCGGGGATTAATCAATTTTATCTAATATGATATTTCACAAACTATAATATAAGTACCTACCGTATGTTAGACAATTAGGACAACCCCTATATTTATCAGTCAATATTTCACCTTTTGCTTGTATTAGATGAAAATAATGGCCTATCATGTACCAATACATAGGCAATATATTATGATAAAATTATAAAGGCATATTTCATTGGGCTAGGTCATTAATATTATTTCCTATAAATTTGCCGTCAATCTTAACAAAGAGGAAGAACACAAGCGTATAAGTATCGGTAAATGGTTCCGGTATAACACCGGAATATTAATGAATAAAATCCCTTTTACCAACAAGCCTAAGTGTTAAAAATGATGACCAAAAGAAGTAAACTCTCCCGCGTAATAGTGCTTTGTAGCGTTTATTATATGATTTACGACCTTAACGTATAGCTCATAACCAGATTAGGACAGACGAAATGAGAATGTATTTTTGTCGGATTTAAAAAGAATAATTTCCGTATTATTACTTTCAACAATGTCGCGTATCATTTTGAGAAAACGAGCACTCCGCGGTAATAAATTTGGGGTCGTTTAATTTATTTAAATTTGCTTTGCGAAATCCAGTAAAGAATTGCTTGCAGATTTCGCACAAAATGGTACGCAAATGAAAATTCTGGATATTTTTGGATAAAATCTACGTCAATGTCATTAGGCTTTATTACTTGAGTAAATTCAAGCGCCCAATGATAAGGGCTAATATTACAAATAACTTGTCTAATCCGACGAAAATATTGCAATGGGAACTGTATCGCAAGACAAGCTCTTAGATGGAACTACCAAGGAGACGCCAAGGATCAAGGAAACCATTTAAACTAATTTTATAGGAAAAGAAAAATATATGCTAATATTGGCTATCTTTCATTATCGCTATAAAATAATGCAGCTGATCTGTCATCAATATCAGTAAGATTTTTCAATAATACATATTCCAAATTAAAAATCCCTTAAACAGATCCTTGTTCAACATTTTGCGAAAATTGATTTTAATATTCCTTTGTTTATTTACTAATATCTACTATTTTAATCTGGTTTCCTTTAGTTAACTAGTACTTTAATAATTATTTTCGCAAATTTTTTATTCATTTATGAAACATGTTATAGAGCACATACTGTATGCAAAAAAATTAAACAAATTATGCTCAGTGATAGAGTTTTTTAGGAAATATGCATAATCCAAGTTTAAAAATATGCAATAAATATGCAAAATACCAAAACGTTTTTAGATAAAATTGCCCACTAAGCCATTATTTTTCTGCTAAAATTCTATAAATATAATAAAAATATTTGCGTTATTTGAATATTTAAATGTTAAATTTTAGGAAAACAAATCACAAGTTTTTTTTTGCATCAGTCCACTTGCAAAAGCGTTGCTTATAATACCCTTATGGGCACTGCAAGTAGGAAACGGCGAGGAGGAAAGATACCGATGGACTCTTTTCTTAAAGATGTTTAGACTGTAGCCAACAGGGAAACAATTCGGTTGGTAGAGGAGTTCCAGATGCTCACACGCCAGAAGAAAGAATTTTGGTAGTGGCTGGTTCTGGGTGTGCTCTGTTGAAGAGCATATGTATGAGAGCTCCTAGCTCGTCGTGTGGGACGAAAAAAGCTGGCACTGGAGGGAATCAGAGCTGTCAGTTTGGTCGAACACCCTCCGTGATAATATCGGTAAAAAAGGGAGAGATCACCCACCATCCGCCTATGTTCCAAGGTGTGAAGGGAACGAGTCAGTGTTTCGTCATTAATAAGTCTATCAGTTCGGTTCTGGATGGAGTCTAAGAGGGCTAAAGTATGTTTGGAAGCAGAACTCCAAATGTGGGAGCAATACTCCAGAGTAGGTCTGATTTGCGCTTTATAGAGTGTAAGCAGCTGATGGGAGCTGAAGTATTCTTTGGCAGAGAAAAGTACACCCAGTTTTTTAGAGGCACACTTGGCGAGACCTCGGACATGCTCATCCCATGAAAAGTTAGTGCTTGCGATTATTCCAAGAAGCAAAAGATTGGAGGATGGAGAAAGGATTTTCCCCTCCATGATGATGTCAAGGTAGTTTCCCTTAGTTTTTCTCCGGGAGAACACAGCAGTCTGTGTCTTTTTGGTATTGAAGGTTACAAGATTGTTGGACCCCCATTCAAGAATTGTGTTTAAGTCTAGATTGATTGGGTCAGTCTGTTGTCTTCTTAGTTGTCCCAGAGTGGCCGATGATAATGGTTTGTCAGAAGAAAATGATGATACAAGACTGCTATCGTCTGCATAGCTGTAAATGGCGTTTTCAGTAAGCTTTAGTAGGTCATTTATGTGCAGCAGGTACAAAGTTTTAGACAAAACCGAACCTTGCCGAACACCAGCATTTATGGCAAATGCGGACGAGACACCATCGATGGCGACCTGAATGCTCCTTTTATCTAAAAAACTAGACAATAGTGTATGTAGAACCGGTGGAAGACCATAAGCTGAGAGTTTGTCCAGGAGTGATTGGTGCCACACCCGGTCGAAGGCTTTGGAGATGTCAAGAGCAACGACTCCGGACTCTCCGTGATCTTCCAGGGTTGAATTCCAGAAGTGTGTTACATAGGACATCAGATCTCCTGTTAAGCGCTTCGCTCTAAATTCATATTGTCTATCAGACATTATGTTGTTCTGTTCAAGATATTTCAGGATCTCGGTGTTAATGGCTTTTTCCATTACCTTGGCCACTACTGGGGTTAAATATATTGGATGGTAGTTACTGGCAATATCCTTCTTTCCCTTCTTAGGTACAGGTTGCACTCTAGCGCGCTTCCTGAGGGCTGGGAAAATACCTCTATTGTAGCATAAGGTATATAGTTTGGTTAGAATAAGTGTCAGCTCCAGTGCGCATTGTTTGAGAACAATGGGGGTGAATTCCATCCAGTCCAGCGCCCTTTGAGCAGTCAAGATGACGAAGTAACCCTGTTATCTTTTTTTGCTTGAAAATGATTTCTTCTGGCACTGTTGTGGCGATCCTAGGCAACATTGGTGGAGTCTTTCCTTGTGCATCAAGGGTGGAATTTCGTGCAATCGTTGAGGCAAACAAGTCTGCCTTTTCCTTTGCAGTCACTGCAACGGAATTGTCTTCGCGCAATAGTGTTGGAAAATTTGACGATGAAAAGTTTTTCCCTCAAATGAGTTTAAGCGGTTCGGACAGTTCAAAAGCTTCTCACGGACTCTCTGATCAAAATCAGCTTTGGATTGATCAATAATTAGTTTGCAGCTATTTCATGCATCCATAAAAGGTCGGCGCGAAACAACCGAAGGGTTGTTGCGCCATTTACGATAAGTTTGGTTCTTTTTGGAAACCGCCTACACCTTTTGTGGATAGGATCGTTTATTAAGGAAAGTGATTCAAGTCTCCATCCCAATGAAAATAACCTCTGTAATGGAATCAGCAATTACAGATGGATCGCCGTATTTAAAACAGACGCCCCTCCGAGGGAATGACAAGAAAAAGTCACTAAGTTTACTCCAGTTTGCACGTTTATAATGCCACACTTTGCGAGGAAGCGCTTTAGAGGACGATGGAGTTGTACAGGTGGACAAAGCTGATATAAACCTGTGATCAGAGTTACCCAGTCGTGATGTAATGTTTATCCTATAAGAGTTTGGGGATTTTGTTAGGAACAAATCCAGTAGGTAAGCCTGATGGTTCCCAACGTCCGGTATCCGTGTTTGCTCATCCACAAGTTGAGCCAGGTCGCATGTGATTGCAAAAGCCTCAGCTGGTTTGGTTTGAAGTTTGTCGAACGTTAGTGAGAGATAGGAGAAGAGTTGTTTATAATTGGGTTCAGTTGGTACCTCCTTTAGAGACAGCTTGAGCCAAAGAACATCAAAATTTGCCGATTCCAAACTCTCTTCTCGGTGACATGAGAGGTTACTGCGGACGTAAGCGCTAACACCTCGTTTAAATCGGAACTTGGTATGAAGTTCGTAATTGGGGTAAAGCATATGGACAATCAATCAATATAATTTATTAGCTTAAATTTACATTGTATGTTTGAATATTATTATGGATACTTGATGCCTATTGCTCACAGAGCTCCTAAAGCTAGGTCTAGAAACTAGTTATCCTATGCTCCTGCTCCGCGCCACAACTCCTTACGGAACGGTACATCAAGTAAACACAGACACTCAATTTCGTTTAGATATTCAAGTTGCTTGGGCTCGGCCCTTCAACTGTATTGAATTAATAAGTTACCAGCATATGGACAGTGTCCATAGACGAACTGACTTGGGTTTGCGTTAATCCCAAAATAATAGATTTTTCTGTCTCGAGATGGTGATGGACAGAATTAATGTTGGCATTAAGGCCTCTGATGTTGCTGAAGTCAATTCTTAAGTTGTTTTTCTTCGATGTGAATCCACCTCGTACACCCTCCACCCGGAGATCCGAATGGAAGGGTATTTTACCTCCGGAATGTTTTGTATTTGGTGAATCCATCATCATTATATCATGAGTATCAGTATTTTTAAAAGGTGTAAGGAAGAAGGAGGAAAACCGCGTCATGCCCCAGGACTGGAAACATCTGGAAAAATAATAACCAATCCTTTCAGTGGGACATGGAGTGGTGCTGCCTCGGTAGAGAAAAAGTCTCTACCACTCCAAATTAGGAAGAAAAAGGTCAGAGTGACCGATATGAAAGAGAAGAGTAGTATAGGAAGCACTTCAAAGATTAGTAGCTAGCCAGGCCCGTATGCACAATACCAAGGATGGTATTTTATTTCCCATCTACCCGCTGGCTCAGCCAGTTAGGGCTTCCCCTATCCGCCACCCGGGGACGCGTCCGATGGGAGACAGTCAACTCCTCACGAAAGGAAGTTGTAAATTAATTATTTTGTTTTCATATGTCAAAAATTAGTATGCTTCTGGACCACATACCAAAAGTGATAATTCATTCACAGAAAATACAAACGGAGGATAGGATATAGACCTGTAGTACGTATGCAACGCATTACTCTCCCTCCCCATAATTTACCACATGTTTTCTGTTAAATAATAAAATAATATTTTTTCAATGTTGCCTCGGTTTTCATATAAACAATTTATTTTATGCAAATTCGCTGACACGAATGGTAGAACATACACTAAACGCCGACCCGTTTAACGATAGATTCTTGTTAGAGAGAGATGGACGAGTTCGGCGCAGATGACGACGTGGAAGAGACGAAAATAAAGGATGGCTTGAATTTTGGACTGGCCAGAAGAAAAATTCGCCTCGCCCTTTTATTTTTTTCCTTGTGTCTTTACCAACGATATATCTTCTAATTTCTATCACACATTTTCTAACATTAGGCGCTCACCCTATAAGCAGATGTTTTGTTGTTTGAATCTGGCTCGACGAACCATGAGTAAATCCCCTTAATTAACTGTCTCTTTTTCTCTTTTACTATTTAAATTGATCTCAAAGGACTATAAATAAAGGAGAGAAAATGCCTTGATAACAGATCCTTTTTTCTGTTAAATAGCTTTAGTCTGGCCCAAAGAGAAATGAACATGAAGCCGTAAACCTCTTGATTATCTTCCATTTCCTGTATGCGGCTTGCAGAATCAGGAAGAGGGGAGCACATTTTCCTTGATTATCTATATCCTCTTCTTTTTTTAATTGGTTGAATATGGCTCGAAGGACTCTGAATAATGAGGATAAATCCCTTGACTGACTGTCTCTTCATCTGCTTCATGGCTTGAATCCGGCTCGATGGACCATGAATGACCGGACACACTTTCTGCTAACCTGTCTCTTGCTCTGTTTATTTGTTGGATTTTTTGTCCTTTCATGGCGTATATTTATGTATGTAGCTCTGGGCTGCATGCTTACCAGCGAAAATTAATTTCAATTTTGATGATTTATTATGACTACAGCCAGAACACCACTTGCATTCTCACATCGCAGCAAAGTGTCATAAAATGGTATACAGATGGGGCAAGAACTGAACAGAGGTCCGGAACCGGATTATTTGGGCCAGGAAGCAATGGGAAAACACCGGGACATATTTCAGGCGGAAATTAACGCCATAGGAAAGTGTGCACAGTTCAACCTAGACAGAAACTATACGAAGAAAGAGATTGTCATCTTCTCAGACAGCCATCAAAGCGCTGAGCTCAACAACAATCAGCTCCAGAATGGCGTGGAAATCTCTAGGCTACACGAACTAGGCAAGAATAACAAACTATCCCTTCAATAGATACCAGGACCTGCTGGGATAGAAGGCAACAAAAAAGCAGACCAACTGGCAAAAGTAGGAGCACAAACTCCGCTTTTAGGATCGGAATCTTTCCGTGGCATAGGGACGCACATCTACAAGGAAGCGGAAAGAAACCAAACCGATCAGTCTATAGGAACGCCTTCCAGGTTTAAGGCAATCAAAGATGTTTCTAAGTCCCCCTCACTCAGGAAGATCAAAACACCTTATAACACTGAGTAAGAACAATTTCCGCATCCTCATCAGCTTTCTTACGGGCACTGCCCTATGAGAAGGCACTTGGAGAGAATAAAAATTAAAAATTAAGACAGTTACCGGTTCTGTGAGTAGGGGAGTGCCAGGAGGCCGCGAACAGGCGAATGGCCTGCTTCGGGTACTGCATTGTCGAACAAGAGGAACTTTCATCCATCGAACAATCCAGACTACTTGCTTTTATCAAAGCACTGAAGCTGGATGAGGTACTCTGATTGAGAATCACATCAACGGCAGCACCATACCCCCAATAGGTATGTACAGGTCGCAGTGTATTAATACCGCCCTAGATCATTCATTCATTCATTCATTTATCAATACAGCCGAAAACTCTGACTACGTCTTGTCTAATTCAATTAGACTTTGATAAATTCAAACTTTAATTCAGACTTTAAAGATTGAAATAGGAAGGAAATCCAAACTCTTTTAGATCGAAACCCAGATTAAAAAGGTTTGAAGACTAGGCTATGCGTTATACGAATCGTTAAAAGTGATTTTTTTTAGATAACATCAATTGTAGTCAATAGACCTTTAAAAAGAAAACAGATTCAGAAAAGTTTGGTAAATCTTCGGTATTAAACCTACCCCGTAAAAAAACATCCCAATCAAATGAAATACTTTATAAAATACATAGATATCAACATATATGCCAAAACAACCCAACAGTAAACATACCCCAAATTAAATGCCAATATGAAAAATATCAGAATCGGAATAATTTCCGCCACGTATTATTACCCATAAGCGCTTTCCATCAAATTTATAATCTGAGTTCAATGAACGATAAAAAGCTTATTTTAAAGCTCGTTCGCTCTTAAAAATCCGTTAACTCGATTCGAAGTTGGGGGGGTTTTAAATCTAAGGAAAGACTTCGCTTGTAACGTTTTGTGCGACGTTAAACTTATTTTACAATTCCGTTCGGAAGGGTTCTTGGTAATCTGAAATTTGAAGTCTGTATTCTGTATGACATTAATTAATGTCGACTCTCCGGACATTAACCTTTAAAATCTTATGCCTGTGCTCTGAATTTAAACCTATAAGTTGAGGATGATCTCCTACAGACGTTTTTGATTTTGCGTTTTTATTACCCTATTTCAGATGTAATAATATACTTTCACCAGCATATTTTACTTAAATTCATGCTCGGCTTCGTTGAAAACCGCACCCAGAAAACGCTACCTGGAGCCCGGAAAAATTCAGTTGGTATTAGACTACGTCACAGTACGACGCTACGAGAACTTGCAACGCCTGGTAACACGCACTATATCTTCGCTAGCCAATTGCGTTTGCTGTTACAGATACAATACCAACATCTCCTACGTATTGTCTACGATTTATTTAGTCCAAAGTACAATTAAGTTCTGCCGATTTAAATAATGCAGTAAAAGAAAATACAAATTTAAAGTACAATAATCCAATTTAAGTGTAAAGACCCATTTCTCTGTCTTCCAGTTTTAGTTTAAAATGTATTATTGTCGAGCTTAAAATAAATCAGTGAATAAATGCTCGGAAAGCCAAATAAAGTATTATGTTCCAAAAAAAATCCTATGGTGAAAGAGTCATAGGTTTAGAATGCTAGTATATTAGGTATGGTAATAAAATCATATG
>JAEQML010058835.1:0-29508 GCA_016904865.1 Pissodes strobi
AGCCTAAGACGCCTGATTTTTTTGATTGAATTCTAAAATCCAGTTAAATTCGTTTACCCTAGAACCAGTCCGATTTTGGATTGAATTTTGAACGTTTAATTGACTGACGCAATAACGTTGTAGTCGTACTATTTTTTGTATTCTCAATTTTTCACGGTTTCTGGCTTACTTTAGATACCTGTAGATCAGATAACTACTGTTGTCGTTACGGCCTAGTAGACATTGCGTTATTCTTTAATTTTTATTATTCCCTTTGATATTTTCTTTTCTAAACGAACCGTTCATTATCTTTGTCCTACCGGTAACTTGTGCGGGAAGTACTTACGTTTAAATTTAACATAGGCTTAAATTCTATAATTGTTTGATTGTTACAATAACGCCAGGTCGGACTAGTTATTTTCATTTCGCGGCTGGTACCAACGTATCATAACTGATACCCAAATGTACATAGTTAGTTAGTAATACGGCTCTTTTGTAACAAATCATGATTTGAGGCCCGTTAATTAACAATTGATTAATTTTTTTTATTTGAGTTACTTGGATTTTCCCATAACGGGTAGTCAATTGCAGTAGCGCTGGCCTTCATTTACATTTTCTTAACATTTCTTTTTATTATTGCATGAACTAGGCATATGGATCGTATTATAATGCGTCCGTCATCATTTTCCCTGATGTAATGAAAGATGAAATGTAAAATCTCGACTACGCAAATTAAGACAATTATGGTTAAATTTAATCTGTAAAATACAATGGGGTAAAAATAAAGAAAACTCAAAATTTGAAAAATTATATTTGACAGACAGTTTATTATTAAAGTAAACGTTGCGTAAATTTTTGAGTCATTAGAGCAGCCTTCACATGGGAAGAGAAGATGTGGTCCAAAGGATTACTGTATTCTTTATTTATGAGATTGTTCCATCGCATGAAAATCAATAAGTTTACTCCCCTATCACATCTTCACTTTGCACGTCAGGAAAGTTGCAATGATCAGCGATTGGATCCCAAACTATAACCACATGACACAGAACCCATAGAAAATTGATTTAATCACTTTTCTATGACAGAAACCCTCTAAAGCAACTGACAAAAACTAAACGGTTTGTCATTGTCAATGTCAATTATTATCATATCATTGTCATATTATATATATTATATTAAAGTCAATTCGAAGACATGTAGACACTTCTTGAGGAAGCTCTGTTGTCATATTTTCGATATACAAAAAACTTACTATAAAAATAAACAGAAAATCACAAAATCTGCCATTTAAGGTGCTCACTCGAAACGATGAAGCTGAGCGCTCGAAAAATGAAATTCTGAATGCCAAAATTTCCCATGGAGTCCCCGTCTCGTTAATAAAAGAACACAACCGAGTGATTAGGTGAATAAATCCCATAAACGAATGCATTAATTAAAACTTACCTTTTGTCCAACTGCTAAGGTTTTATATTCCGGAGCACGATTACGACACCA
Organism: Pissodes strobi; assembly: GCA_016904865.1. NCBI lineage: Eukaryota > Metazoa > Arthropoda > Insecta > Coleoptera > Curculionidae > Pissodes > Pissodes strobi. The sequence continues at coordinate 1,474 of JAEQML010058835.1, forward strand.
AGGTATAAGTATCGATGCTGCGGTCAGTACTGATCTGCGATATCCAGTAAAATAGTACTCAGTATCGTGGAGAACTATCCATACTGGTATGGCATCGGTGGGATTGTAACGTCCCTGGGGAATCATTCGAATTATTAACTGATTGAAGCACGATGTGTTCATTTGCGAAATGTTTGACGAGTCCCGGCTGGGATGGCTGCTCAGCAAATTGTCGCATAAATAATGAAAAAGTAGCATTCCTAAATCTGACCCTTTCTGCACCCGAAATGATACTATATCATTTTGCAATGCTTTGATTAAAATTATTTAAGGCTTTGTAGCAATAATATTTGGGCTTGCTACATAGTCGAAGGCCTCAGAGAGAATACAGAACAGAGCTTCAGAATCAATCAATCAGTTTTTTAGAAATTTGTTTGCTAATTGCTGCCCTTGTCAATATGCTATTCCGGAAACCTAATTTGTAAGCATAAGTTATCGAAATATGGCCGATGATTGAACTCACATCACCGAGTAGACTACTCGGTGCTCAAATATAATTAGACGCACCTTGAAGACAATGGAAATTATTCCTTCATGTAAACTTTAATTCGATACATTCGTCTTACGATATTCCATTATAGGTTCATTATATTTGATGACCTGATTATTAAGTAAATAAAAATCCTAACTAGGTTTGAGGATAATATTCACTTGTATTGGTTCATTTTGCAACTTTAATGCCATTTGAATAGCTGAGTTCTCTAGTAGAAAATATATTTACAATCGCCTTAATTTTGGCATTACTCTTTCCATTTCGAATTTGCTTATCAAAATCTACTACCAACTATATCAACATGATGTGTACTTTGAGTTCTGTTTTGGTCTAAGGTAAATTAAACAAGAAAGTAAGTGAATATAACAAGTTTTATTACCAATAAATATCACAAATAATTTATACTAAAATACAGCATCTAGACTAACCCTAACCATTGTTCATATAAACAATGCCTAAACTTAGATTTTCTTGCTATCCAGTTGGAATAGGATGTTTGGGTTTGTTTTCGGAATTTTTCTTAAAATATCAGATTATTTCGCCTTTATTTAATCCAAGAAATAATAATGCCCCACAATACTTAAAAATGCAAAAACCATGCTTAAGTAACTTATAAATATTCCAAGTTAACTAATACAAATATAATTCCTATATGTTTTCAAATTTGTCATCGAATAATCAATCAAATTTCGCCGATCTCAAAATAATGTTAGTAACTTCTAAGCGTATTGGCAACGTTGCAGCCTATGAAATATCCAAAACGATTACGGTAACATCTTCGTAATTAACGGAAACCGTTATCGTTAATAAAGTCAAGGTGATAACATTTGAGAACGGCGCATGCTCACAATAATGATAACTATAACGACATGCTGAAACGAGGGGTTTAAAAACTCTCTAATATGACCATAATTCTCTGACTTAACCTTTTTTGTATTATGTACATATACCTAAATGCTACGCCCTTACTGAGAATCACATAATTACCTATCGTATTTGTTTTATTGAACTTACCGTTAAATGGCTTTAGGTCATCTATTATATTGTATCGTGCCTATTACTGTTTCTTGCCGTAATTTGGTTTAGAAATACTTATTTTCTTCATTATCATATCGGTTATTATCTCGGTTAGAGAATTTCATGCTAATGTTGTAGTAATTATCTGATTTATTCTTGTATTGCGCCTACCTACATAAACGCTACACTTTTCCTGTAATTTGCTGAAAGCCTCATGGCACACTTAATGCAGGTCACCGAGTTGAGCTCACTTCGATTTCCCGTGTAGATATTCACCGACTATACATTTTTTTCATAGGTTAAATCACTGATTTATTATATATCGCTGCCATGAGATTAATTTAAAATAGTTTTTATTACGCATGCATCATAATCAACGATTATCGCACGCTGCAGGGTGCTTAAAATGGTGTTTATGATGTGCCTACTTTTTTAAAGGTTGCTATAGAAATATTTGACCTACCTTTTTTACCTAGATATGTACCTGCCGTTTAAATTACTCTATGTCAAAATGAAGGAACACATTTAAAAACAACATTGCTTTATTCTAAATAGTAACTACGTAACTCAAAAAAGTAAAACATTTTTGAGAATATGATGCGTTCGTGATAAAAAATAGCGTGATATACGTGTATAAGAAGCCTTTAAAGCCCTTGCGACTTACAAAACACTCCGCTGCGCGTCGTGTTTTGAAATATGTCGCGCGTGCTTTAAAGGCCCTCTTATACACTTATATCATAATACACTGTGGGCAAAATTAAATTGGAACCTTCTTTAATGCTTAATAACTTTTTTATTTTCAAAGGATTTTTTTATCATTTTTGGATATGTTATGGCCTAAGGTATTGGGATTAAAAGGAACTTTGCAAAGAGGGCCTACTTCAGTGGCGTACAGAAAAGTAGGTATTTTTCAAAACCAATGTATTTCAGGTCGTTGCAAAAATCGGCCAAATGAAATAAAGATGTAAAAATGGGCAAAAAAGATTAGAAAGAGTTCGGAATATTGACCACTAAAAAATCAGGTCAATACAAACTAAATTAAAATTTATACTTTAATTTTGGGAAAACAATGTCTTGTGGGCCAAGTTAAATTTGTTTTTTTTAATGCTTAATGACTTTTTTTCAAAGGATTTTTTTTATTATTTTTGGATATGTGATGACCCAAAAATATTAGATTCAAAAAGAACTTTGTAAAGCGGGTCTACTTCAGTGGCGTACATTAAAATTTAAAATTATTATGTTTTTAATTTTAATTAAATTCAAAATTTCTGTACGCCACTTAAGTAGACCCGACCCTCTTTGCAAAGTTCTTTTTGATTCTAATATCTTCGGCCATAACATTTTCAAATATGATAAAAATTCCTTTGAAAATATAAAGTCATTAAGCATTAAAAAAAGAACCATTTTAATTTGGCCCACAAGACATGGTCTTCCCAAAATTAAAGTATAAATTTTGATTTTGTTTGTATTGACCTGGTTTTTTAAAGACCAATATTCCGAACCGTTTCAAATCTTTTTTGTCCATTTTTAAATCTTTATTTCATTTTGAAGATTTTTGCAACGACTTGAAATACAATGGTTTTGAAAAATACCCCCTTTTCAGTACGCCACTGAAGCAGACCCTCTTTGCATTTTTTTTAGTAACAAGGCCTTAGACCATAACATATCCAAAAATGATAAAAAATGCTTTGAAAATAAAAAAGTTATTAAGCATTAGAGAAGGTTCCAATTTAATTTTGCCCACAGTGTATACTATTTTGTTCAGTAAAGTAATTTTTCTTTACGGAGTTTTGTGATTAAAACTGTGCTTAGCCAGAACTTTAAGAATTCATTTAGTTACAACTATTTCAAGAATAGGAATTGGGCAATATTAATGATAGGACTTTAGATTAAGGTTTAATAATCTGATAATTCCAATGATAATTATCATTATAATTATCATATTTATTTTAAAGAATCTTCTCAACTTAAATTACTGGGATCTACTTAATTGTCCTTTGTGCGGTTATATCTATGAGAATATTTATTATTTAAATAAATAGTTTAATTGAGATCCTGACGTTTATTTTAGCAGGATGAAGTCAATGCTAAGTTATATTCATACATTTTAATTTCAGATTTCACGATATTCTTATATAGGGTAATTTTCTAAATTTTTCTACCCTCATTTTGATGCTCAAACGTCATTGATATATTCCTAGTAAAAAAAATTAGTGGCGCCTTCGCCCAACTGTCATCAGCTCTACGACCCTATGCATATGGTGTGTGTCCGTCATATTTTTATCTGATGTAATGTAAGACTACATATAAAATCTCGACTACACAAATTAAGACAGTTATGCTTAAATTTATTCTGTAAAATACAATGGGGAAAAATAAAGAAAATCCAAAATATGAAAAAGTGTAATTTGGCAGACAGTTTATTATTAAAGTAAACGTTGCGTGAATTTTCAAGCCATTAGAGCAGACTTCACGTGGGAAGAGAAGATGTGGTCCAAAGGATTATTGTATTCTTCAATTATGAGATTGTTCCATCAGCGAATATTAACTACGACAAGAAGGCCCACTCAACAGCAAGAGAGCGCTACAAAGGAATCGTCGTTTATTTTCTTCGTTGCCTGGTAACGATCGGCGAACTTCGCCGCACACAGGTTGAATTTAAATAAAAGCTGGCCATAAACGATATTTTCGTTTGCGGTATATTTAATCAAATTTATGACGAAATTATTTATAGCACTCTAATACTCTATTTGGCTTTGGAAAAACACAATTGATATCTTCTGAATTGTTTGCAGCGCCCTGTCAAACTTTTACGTTATGGTTTTTTTTATTATTATCTCCAAATAAATATTTTGATAAAGTTTGTATTCAACTGGCTGTTTCAAAAATCTGTTAACGTTTTTAATTAGTTATTATTGATAACAATACTCAAGGTATGTAATAACTAACAGGTTTGTTCTAGCAGCGATTTCAAACGGTTTCAAACCGTACGGAGTTTGCGCATAGCCATATAAGCGACGTTTATATCGTTATGCGCAAACACTGGACGGTTTGAAACCGTTTGAAATCGCTGCTAGAACAGACCTAATATTTAAAGGATTTTGATTTTGTGTTAATGATTTCACCATATTTCCGAATACTAATATTCTGACAAAAGATATCAAGTAGGAAATGTTGCTCGAATTTGCCTCATCTTTTAGTATTTAATTAAATTTTGGCGTTTTGGGTGATTTTAAAATTGGTTAAAGGTTTCGCACAATATTTTACTGTATATTTCATTCCTATTTTGTAATACAACACAACTAAAAAATAGCGATATTATCTTATATCGAATATTGACTCGACTATAGAATTTAGGCGTGAAAAGTAATCTGACAAAAGGATGAGCTGGTCTATGGCCGCCGCGTCAAAGGTTGCCTGCCAACATGATTGTTTTATTTGTATCATGGCCTGCCGATATTCTGCTAGTGTTCGCGCGGGGAAGAAGACACACCCTTGACATGCCGCCGCGGAGAGTGAGCCTTCTTATCATATAGTTTTGCCCAAATGCATAATAAAAAGATAAAGACTGATGTACTATACTGCTAACGTGCTAACACTCCGTTGAGGTTATGTGTTGGTGTTATACCTAATTGTGCAACAATTGAAGCCAGATTATCAGAAAATGGCGCGTCGAAATGAGGATCCCTTATTGGCTAAATTTGTAACGTGCGCAGTTTTCCCTGCTGCTGTCTTGTTTGAGCATTTACGCTTCTCTGTTTTTTTTTTTGCTTCATATGTTGTACTGAAAGTATTTTCAAATGTCATTTAATTTTCCCTTAACGCAACGCATTATTAAATTGAAATTTTAAAAGCTATATCTGTTGTAAAGTCATCGGTACGGGTGGGCAAGAAATTGAATAATCGATTAAACGCTTAATATTTTAGCAAATAACTGAATAATCGTTTAATCGAAATAATCGATTATCGATATTTTCTGAAATATTAATCGATGTCGATTAATCGGTAATTTCTTAAAAGGGAATCGAATAATCGATTATTGTCGCCCACCCCTAATCCCATAATATTGTAGTAAGTGAAACTGAAGCTGAAATTTCGGTAGAATCATTATTGCTGATGCAAGACTGATGCTATTATAAAAAGAGGTAATAAATACTTTGGCTGAATCAGCAGATAAAAATTTATAATTTAGTTTCAATTTGTAAATATGGCTTTGATAGTACCTTGTGATAGTCAGAATATAAGCAAGTGTTTTTGAACAACAGCTGCACTGATGCTTCTATATTTTTTACTAGTTTCGTCCCTATTAGATTAATTTTTAAAAATAGCGATAACTCTGAAATACATGTATGGCAAAATTGCGGGCCCTCATCAACGCGTTTCTGTCGTCCGCTTAACATTCATTTTGCTCGTGAGACTCCTGAATTAACCGTTGCAAAAACAAAATTTGGATCATCGAATTTAAAATTTAAAACCCTTTTTTTACAACGAAGGAGCCCTTAATTTTCAAAATCATTTTTTTAAGACGATTTAAGAACATACAAATGATTTTTATACATGATTTTTATCGTTAGTGATAATTGATACTCCCTATATATAAATATAGATGATGAGCAAAAAATTCAACAATTATTTGTCTAAAACACGATATATTAAACGTGTAATACTTAATAACTATTATGTCTTATTTCTGGTAAACCTTATTATGGCCAGCTTTCCTAGAAATTCGACCAGTGTGCGCCGGGTCCAAAGGTCACATGCCAGTATCATGCTAGTTTTCGCGCGGGGAAGGAGACATACCGTTGACGTGCCGCCGCGGAGAATGAATCTTCTTATCGTAGTTAATATTCGCTGGTTCCATTAAGTTTACATCCCTATTACATCTTCTCTTTCCACGTCAGGACTCTTCCAATGACTCGAGATTTCATGCCTTCGATTGCAGCGATTAGATCCGAAACTATAACCACATGACATAGAAACCGTCAAAAGCAACTGACAAAAACTGAACGGTTTGTCATTGTCAATGTCAACTATTATCATATCATTGTCATATTATATTGTGAACTACTAAAAGGCATAAACCTGGTAAGTAAATATCACCCTGTCATAAGTTGGAACTTCAACTTGAAAATTGGCATATTAACATTCACAGTTAATTATAAACAACTAGAGCGTTCGACGGGAGCGATTTTAATCCTTAACCTTGTAGCCATCAGGATTTTGTAGAATATAAATACGCAGGCAAACGCCAAATTCTTCAGGCTTTTGGGTCTCTCAACACCGCTCAATTAGCTGGGGTACAGCTCACAGGTGCGTACTCTTCTAGTTGTTCTATCCCGCAGCCTCAATATCTGTGAACACCTGTACATAGGTACAGGGTGATTAGCTCCTCACCTAACCTGGTACACGGCACCCGGGGGATTCTAAAAAGTAGTGAGAGTCGAATCTACGAGTAGAGTATCAAAATTTCCAGTAAGGGGATTTTTTTGGGTATGTTTAATAAGTAGAGCAAGTGCCTTAGAAATATGTGTCAAACTTAAATGAAACTATTCCGTTAATAAGAGACGCTAAAAGACTTACTATATAAATATTAAAAACTAATACATAAATAAAAGACAACCGAGCTCGCATAGACTTTATTAATAAAACAGTGTCCAAGGGTCTAAAAACACTTAAACCAAGCCTCCCTCGAAAAGACATGCATTTAGTATTAATTGGGTATAGTGTAAACTCTTGATTCATTTATAAACAAAACACGCATTTATTATTGCTCACGTACAGTATAAACGTTGTTAAGTTTGTTTGTAAATAAACTTGTTATTGTTTTTATCAACGTGTCCCCTTTATCATCTCTTCTCAACCTGACGTTGAGCGATTCCGACTCTCAGCTATTTTCCTGCACGCTAAGTAAGGCGTGGCGTCACGAGTAAAAATCAATTCGTGACAATATATATTATATCAAAGTCAACTCGAGGGCATGCAGACACTTCTTGGGGAAGCTCTGTTGTCATATTTTCGATATACAAAAATCTTACTATAAAAATAAACAGAAAATCACAAAGTCTGCGATTTAAGGTGCTCACTCGAAGCGAATGGAGCTGGCTCTGAGCGCTCGAAAGATGAAATTCTGAATGTCAAAATTTCCCATGGAGTCCTCGTCTCGTTAATAAAAGAACACAATCGAGTGATTAGGTGAATAGATCCCATAAAGGAATGCATTAATTAAAACTTACCTTTTGTACATTTGCTAAGTTTTATATTCCGGAGCACGATTACGATACCAAGGTATAAGTATCGATGCTGCGGTCAGTACTGTATTTGCGGTATCGAGTAAAATAGCACTCGGTATCGTAGAAAGGTACCGATAGAGGTATGGTATCGGTGGTATCGTAACATCCCTAAGGAATCATGTGAGTTTTTAACTGATTGAAGCATAATGTGTTATTACACGATCATATCAGTTCTCAGTTCAGTTTCAGTCTCAGTCAAAAATAGGTCTGTCCATCCCGTCAGTTCTCCATCTCCGCTTGTGTTTCCTTTCAGTTTTTATCTTTTTACACGTAGGAAAACGGACAGTTCGACTGAGACTGAACTGAGAACTGATATGACTGTGTAAAAATCTGTGAAAAGTATGACGGGTCTCGAAGGATGGTTGTCACATAAATAATGAAAAGTAACGGTGCTGAAGCTGACCCTTTCTGCAACCGAAATGATACTATATCATAAATTATTTAAAAATTTGTAGGTACCTGTTATGGCAATAATAATTGGACTTGCTCCATAGTCGAAGGCCTCAGAGAAAACACAGAACAAAGCTTCAGAATGTTCTGCATTCTCAAAATTATCAGTTTTTTTTTAATATCCGCCCTTGTGAGTATGCTATTCCGGAAACCTAATTTGTAACAATGAGTTATCGAAATATGACCTTGAATGAAATCAAATATAATTAGAGGCACCTTGAAGATAATGGGAATTATTCCTTCATGTAAACTTCGATTCTTATGAACTTTATGAATATGACATGTAATTTGGGTTCTGTTTTTGTGGTAGTTTCATGTTTTGGTCTAAGGTAAATTAAACAAGAAAGCAAATGAATATAACAAGTTTTATTACCAATAAATATCACAGATAATTTATACTAAAAGGTATAGCATATTTTTCATACAATCTACAACAACCATGTATATTCAGTATTACTACAGAACATTACATCTTTATGTACACAATGTTCTATTTAGCAAACTAATTTCCAGAACTACAAAATTAAAATTATAACATTGACCATTTTGTAGAAGAACTTGAAGATGATTTCACCATGTTAACCAACTTAAAGGTAAAGTAAGTACTAACATTAAAGGATAATAACTAATATTTTTTATTATAATAACAGTACAAGTCTCCTGTATGAACAAAAGCTTTTGTAAACACTTATGGAGAATATATTATTGGGACATAAGCATTTACAAATTACGCTTTCCAGGAGCTACAAAAATTACCACGTTTTTTTTTCGGTCTTTTAATACTTTAATACTTTAGCTTTCCCTAAAATGGCAACCAACTTGGATTTTCATTATTTTATTTCATAGTCATATACTGCAAAATGCTTTGTGCTCAACTTTATATCAATAATATATTAAGTTTTTGCCGCATACGCATGAAACTTGCAAATCGAGCTGAATACGAGGTTTGCAATCATGCATTAATTTAACATGATTTAATTCATTATTTATTTCATAGCAATGCAGTAATTTGCTACTTATCGAAGTAAAAATAGTGTGGTAAAAAGTATATTACCGTACTCTTGTACAACATATTTTTAAGAGTTTATTTATACTGCTTTCTTTGGCACATGTCTAAAAACTTATACCGCACCAGCCATATAATTGGATTAAATAGAATTTGTATTTGTATATTGCACAGTGTAGCTCGAATTCGAGTCTATGTATGGGAAACTCAAAAACTGTAAGAGATCGGTAAAATTAAGGCAAAATTGCGCGTTTAGGTGCGTAACAATATGTCGTTTAGAAAGTTTTAAAATTCCGAGTATTTCCGGAGAAAAACCGAAATATTGAAAAATCGTTTTATTTTTTTCCTTAGCTTATTTCAAATTGAATTGCACTTTTGCATTGCCCCTTTTTCCGCTCTATCCAATGATGGTATACACTTTGGAATCCGACGTTTCGTCTTCAAAGGGTCATCATCAACTTTATTTTTATTAAATACGAACTTTAATTCTTTTTATCGTTTTTCAGATGATATTGGCGTTATTAATATGAATATGTGTTTAACTTGTTTTATTCTTTTTTTTTTATTTTTCTTAGAAATTGTTTCGTTTGCTTTGGTGTAATTTTAAAATACTTTATTAATAAAACAGTTACTATTGAAATTTTTATATTCTATAAAAATATTTTAATTTGTTTTTTGTGTTAAGTGAAAAATTAGAGTTTTTAGTTTTATCACAAATAAAAAATAATAAAATTAAATAAACTAGCCAAATAATTAATGAAAAAAAAATAAAATAAAAAAATGCATATATAAAAAAAATTAAAAACACATATTCATATTAATATCGCCAAAATCATTTCAAAAACGATAAGAAATATTAAAGTTCGTATTTAAAAAGAGAAAGCTGATGATGACACCTTGAAGACGAAACGTTGGATTCCAATATGGATACCACTATTGACTAGAGCGAAACAATTGGAAATGTAAAAGTGCATTTCAATTTAAAATCCGTTTTAAATCAGCTCAAAAGAAATAAAACGTTTTTCAATATTTCGTTTTTTTTTCGGCTATCTCCGGAAATACTCGGAATTTTAACACTTTCTAAACGGCATATTATTAGGCACCTAAATGCGCAATTTTACCTCAATTTTACCGACACTGTATCTTTTACGATTTTCCAGTTCCCCATGCATAGACTCGAATTCGAGCCATCCTGTACTTGTAAAGTTTTAATAGAAAAAAATCTGCTTCCGAAAGAACCAGAAAAGTGATGTGAGACAAGATAAAGACCACGTTGACAGTATAATGTACATGGAATAAAAATCGGTTTTAATTTTAAAAACAAAATAAATATTAATTGCCTTGATCTGGTGAAAACATTTTCAGTCATTGCGCTAATGTTATTATTGAATTACAATAGATTATGATACGGTTTTAAATTGGTGACATATCGGCGAAATAAAGTTCGGCAATCGCTGATATATTCAGGGGCGCATCTATAAATTTACGCACGATTGCGACATATTACACAAATTGGCAACGCCACAAAATCATATGATATATTTTTATCATGTGTTTCCCTTCTAATGTCTTCACTTAACTATGCATGTGTCATATTTCTTTTATTTTACTACTCATATGGGAACATATTTATTTGTATTATCCGTTGGTTTTTAGTAATATATATTCGGTAATGTCATTATAGGCCAATCAAATTAGGGGGGCACTTGGAAAAGTGTGTTGGAAATCTAATTATTGTTCTGATTGATTCATTTGACATCAAGTAGAAGTATCCTAGATTTGCATGGTCCCCGACTACCGCTTGAGTCAGGAAGTCCAAAAAAACACGAAGATTTCGGACTTTTTTCAGTTTTTTGTCTATAGCTCCGAAACGGTGCGTTCTAGCAGATATTTCATTCTTACAAATATCAAAGAGCATTAACATTCTACGTCAAATGAGTGTTCCATTCATTCAATTCGGTTCAGTATTATCGATGGTCAAAAAAGGTGATTTTTACCAACTTTGCTGAAAAACGCATTATAGTGTCTTTCAATCATCCGTCACACAAAAAATAAAAAATGTAAAAATACAAAACACACATAATGCACACTTAAACACTTTGTAACTGAGCCAATTTGTTGAGCTGGTCTAACTAAAACTGACGCCGCCTCTGGAGACGTGCAGTTGCGAAGATACGAGAGACAGCCTTGCCACTGCGCAGCTAAACGTCAAGCCACGGGCTGTTAGAATCTAAATGTCTCTCTCTATTGAGTGAATTTGCTATATTGCGCCGTTGCCTCGTATTTGCAGTATTTTGTCTCGTTGTGGCACGGGTTCGTGTTTATGTTGTGTTTCATTGATAACAGATATGCGATCTCGACCTACAGAAGATGGATGAATAGTGTTTTATTTACTGTAGAGGTTTGTTTCGACGACAGTAACAAGAAACATCTTATTAGCATGCTCCATAGTGATAATTGTTGGAGACACTGGCCTCTTGGTCCCACTCGCAGTGTTAGCACCTTCAAAAGTTCCAATAATGAAGCATGTGAAGGGTGCAAAGGACACATTCTGTACTCTCCCAGACACTTCAATTACTTGGATACTCCAAAATCAAACATCCTGTGCCTGCATGCCCTTAGTGGGTGTGATACGACGTTATCATCCCTTCAGGGAAAATGAAGTCGCTAAAAACATTAGAAGGAAAAGGGAATTGCACGACGCTGCACTTTTCTTCAAAAACAACAAAGCTTATTCTGATGAGATAGACGCTGCTAGGTAAAGATGCTTTGTAGCCATTTATGATGAGCCTCGAAGACATACCTCATTGGACGACATAAGGTAGGTACGATCTGTTTGCTAAAGCAGTAGACAAAATGAACGTGATTCCCTCCATTCAAGCTGTCGCTCGAGAAAATGCCATCCGGGCATATCACCAAGTCCAGTTGTGGTTCGGACACGCGAGAGATCCTCTGCAGTGGGGATGAAAAAGAACAAAGTATGTCTTACTACACATTCCCACCATGAACAAGCCAGCACCTCCAGAAATACTTAATAGAGTATCCTGCAAGTGCTCTACGGGATGCTGAGGTCGCTGCAGTTGCCGAAAACCAGGAATGAAACGTTCGGCAATCTGCTTTGAATGCAAGGAATACTGATGTTCCAACGCACCTGGTGCGCCTGTCGTCCTTAGCGAAGATGACGTAGAATTATTGACTGAGGATCTGGTATATATTAAATTTGCTATACCCTTAAAATTTCAAATCACTCAGTAATGCCCAATCCATACATAATTGGGTATATTACTCCTGTTCAAAAACCATTTGAACACTTTTTCAAATCTAACGATTTAATTTGTGTTATGTTAACATTCCACGCCACTGTACTCGCATTCTAAAGAAATCTTAAAAACCTTGGCGATACTCGTAGCGCCATCTCTTGTTACAATGTTTATCCACTGCATCAGCCAGTCGAGATAGCTAAAAGCAAAGCGGCCTCGAAAGGCATCTGACCAACCACAGCGCTTTCTACAGAAAAGCCACTGTACCCCGGCGATATTCCTAGCGCCATCTGTTGTAACAACGTTTACTCATCTGAACACGACCAATCACAGCGCTAGCCTACAGGATAGCCACTTCACTCAACCTAAAATTCCTAGCTATAATTCTAGGGGTCCCTAAAATTCCGATCTTTAATAATCGATTTTCATGAAAACTAGCCAGCAGATTTCGACCAGGTTTGTCTTAAACTTCATAATATTAATTTAGACAACCGGTGATGCTAAGTTATTACACAATTTCGCTATATTTACGTTATTTGCCCTTTACTGACGTAATATGGTAGTAGTGGGGGTAAGTTAACGCGCCAAAGTACGAGAAAACGATGCCTTCTCACGTTCTAGAATTCAGTGGCAAGCAGTCTCTTGACCCACACACAAGCAAGCGCGTTAAAGGCGCTTTCCCACAGGCAGTTTTCACATTTTGAGACCCCCTAATCTTTCAAGATATCTACTCAAGTGACATTGTGGTATTCAGCCATTGCGACATCCCGTCATAGTCATCTCAAGCCTACAAGTAAAGGTATTTATCGGCACCCTGCCTGCCATTATTCTCTAAGTCAGTATGACGCTGTACCGAACGAGGCATTTAGCGTTCCCATGGCAATCGCCCATGGGGGCTCATTTTAATCGAGTCTTGTCTCGAATCCCAAGTAAGTAAACACACACGTTTACACTCTCACAAGTAAGACGCTGTACCGAGCGCTGTACTAGCGTCCCTATTGGTCTCGTCCATGGGGGTACAATATTCTCTATGCTTTATCAGAGTATAATATTGTTTTGTTATACTCTGGCCTTATTCTAATATAAGGATTCCCCGGCACCCTGTCTGCTAATATTCTCTCAGTTTTATTACAATATAAAGATTTCCCTACACGGATTTCAGCTTACCTATGCGAACTGCATAGCGTGTTTTTATAATCATTTTTGCGTGTACCAAAAAACCGCATTTCACAAAGGCATCATGTCATGCCATTATGCGATAACTGCATAACATCTCAACCATTACCAATCAAATCATTCTGCAAGACATTGAAGTACATTGTATACAGAAGCTAGCAAGAGACTTAGCAAGTGTTTTTAAGTGACCTTCCCATGTGCTGGAAGATAAACTGCTGAACGATTGAACGTTGTTCGTCAATTGGTGAATATAGTGTACGTAGTAGCTTATAGGTGAACATTAAGGTAATATTTATCCTGTTATTATTGCTTGTATATTACTGTATTTCATCTCAAGTTATTTGAGCTAACCAAGCTCATACGTCGCACTTCCGCAGGAACATTAATGAACATTTAGCTGTACTTAGATGCAAGATAGTGTTAATAATCACATACTTGTTTAGCATCACAATTGTATATGCATTGCTTGAGTTTTTAAGAGTATTATTCTTGTGATATTCTGCAAGGTCGATACTTAGCATCGACTGATATTGTCCATATCGTAGCACTGCCTACACACAATGATTTAATGATTATATTTTGTTTATTTATGAGCTTTCAGTTGTTTTCAAGTAAAATAACTTATTAAAATATTCATATAATGCTAAAGGTTTTTGTTTTATTTACAAAATCACTTTAGAACTAGTCCCTATTTGTTTAGAAAATCGACCAAGATCGAATCTCCTACTAATGAATTTTCTCTTTGCTATTCCAAGTTACGGGAAAATGATACCACAATCCCTGACAAAGTGCCAAACAATGACGAGTCAGTTTTCATGGAGAGTCGTGAGCCAAACGTGGGTGACTATGGGCCCTTGACTTCAAAGCGCGTGTGTAAGAATATTTCATAATTGTGACGTAAGAAGAATACTTCATATATATTACTTTAATTCTGAATACCACCAGTTATGTAGCGTTGGAACGGGAGGGTACCTTTCTTGGGTACTGAACAGCAAATAACAAGTTTCAAAAAATTTTAATTTTCTTATTATTCACTAAATTTAATATTCAAGATACACGTTGAATACACAGTTTGATGCCCTGTAACTGTAATTTTATACGTTTTTTCATTAAGATTGATCGTTTCCGTGTGACGGAGGATTGAAAGTCACTATAATACGTTTTTCAGCAAAGTTAGTAAAACTCACCGTTTTCCACCATCGACTTTAGCCATACTGCTGGACCGAATGGATTGAAAAGAACACTCATTCGACGTAGAATTTAATGCTCTTTAATATTTGTAAGAATGAAATATTCGCTGGAACTTTTTGAGCTATATGCGAAAAAGTGAAAAAAGTCCGATAATTTCGCGTTTCTTTCGACTTCTTGATCCGAGCAGCGGTCGTGCAAACCTAGAATACTTCTATTTGACGACAAATGAACTAATCAAAACAATAATTAGCTTTCCAACACTTTTTTCCAAGTGATCCTATCAATAGTCCCTAATTTGACTGGCTTATTAGGGGAAATTCATTAATCAAAATAAAACATTTTTTGTAAACAGTTTTATGGCTTTCAAAGTTAAAACATAATAGGCATCCATTTTTTTAGATTAATAATATTTTAGCATAGGTAAATCGATCCATATATACTTGCACGTTTTGCTTTGTTGAAGATGATGAAGATCGCGAAAATAACATTTGGCTATGACAATTGGAAATATATTTGTGTCAAAATTATTTCCATAAAGGTGACTTACAAATGTGACAATTAGTAATATATTTGCGTCAAAATTATTTCCATAAAGGTGACTTACAATTTACTGATGAGTCAGTAATTTGTAAGTCACTCCTCAGTATCATATTATAACCCTTTTTATAATTAGTTTTCCAGTTCTTAAAAAGAAATAGACACAACACCTCTTTGAATGTGATTATGATCAACAATAAGTATGATATCAATAATTAACAAAATTGATATTTATTACGGAATTTTTGCATAGAATAGTAGAATTTGAGATTAAACCTATGACATTAAAAGTCGACAATATGTGAGATTTTCTCTGTATACAAAAGTTAAAATATAACTATACAGGGTGACGCGGATTTATTTGTACATAGCCAAGTCATGTATTCAACTTAATTGGACAAATCCCTATCTGCAGTGGAAAAGTTTTGCTGGCCACTCGTAACTAAATTACAATGATATATTAAGTTGCTGCTTAAGAATTGCATTTTAGAATCTTATGACCAATTTAGAACTTCAATAACTACCTACCTAAAAGATATAAATTTATTTGGTTGTCACATCTATAATAATTGGTTTTACAAAAGTCCTTATTCCTTCGGAGAAATAAGGACCTACATTTTTTTGTTCAATTGAAACCATTTATTTTTTATGCATTAAATAATATTTAAATGAGACGGTAACACAAAGGTCAAAATACTGGAAAGCGGCAATAGCAACATTAGAATATTTTCGAAATGTCTTCCATTAACTTCTTCACATTTCCGTTATCTCAGATGTAAATTTGACACCGCATGACGAGGCAGGTATATAGAAATTTCAATGCATGCTTAAAGTAGGCAGAAGAAAATAATATCCCACTACATGTAGTTCTTGTACGTCAAAGGTTAAATGAAATTAATTGTATAATCAAGGAGAAAAAAAATCAAGCAAGCAAAAAATATGAAATATAAAATAAAATGAAATTTAATAAGTAAGCTTCCGTTTTGACCTGGCAAATGCTTCGGATCCAAAGCTGCTTTCAGGTTTCAAGCAGATTCTGAAAGAACTTGGATCTGACCTTATTGACAAGGTTTTCACCTAGAAAAACTAAAAAAGACAGTCAGTCCTTCGTCGACGAGGCAGTATCTCTCGAACGTGAACTAATGAATGAGAATAATCTGTTAAAAACGAAATTGTCCTCACTAAGCAAAAATAGCTCAGAGGCTGAAGAAAGCCATGTCTATGTAACTAAACCAACTAAGACTCGTAGAAATCTTACACAGGATAGTTCTTGTCAGACTACCGACGGTTGTCTGGAAGAACTTAAGTCTGGAATAGCTAAACTTCAAAAATCTAAAGAGGCTCTAAACCTTGACTACGAGGTTAATAGGATAGAGCCATACAAATCAACCAACACAGTTTCTGAACTTGAAAAAATATCGAACTCTCAAATGCTCACCACAATTCAGATTCTCAATCAGGATAACAACTCCTTGACCGGCGAACTTGAAAGCCTTGTTTAAGGCTTCTCTGCAGCTCCACTACTTTTACAATAAATAAAATGCATGTTCCTTGCAGGATCCATTATCTTCGGGTAGCGGACGGGGAGCTGAGGTCAATAAGCATTATTTGCTTAATGAACTGTCAGTCATAGAACCCTTTCTATCACAGAACTCGTCGATGGTTATCATTTAAAACCAGCAACAGCCAACCTCAATAAAATCAAGGTGTTGTTTCTTGGTGACCGAAGTTGAAATGGAATAGCTGCGGGGCTTTGTGAAATAATATATGTGTGGAGAAATCCATCTAGGATTTTCGGTAATTCAGATGGCTAATAGGATTTTTGAGTTGACCCAAATTTTAAATCGAATGACAGCGTTATTATTTGAATTAATTTAGATTCTATTGGTAGTTTAAGTACGTTTCATCAAACAAACTTTTCGATTGGTAAGTATGCAAATGTCAATCAGGAAGACGATAAAAAACATGGAAGACTTAAAGATGGTTGTGGAGCAATTCAATGACGCAATCATCACTGCCTTCCAAGACAACTGCCCTCTTACAACAAGGAATCCACCAGGAATGTGCCCTGGTGGAGTGAGGAACTTGTGAAGTTAAGAGGGCAGGTCAGAAAAGACTTTAACAAAGCCAAAATAAATGGTCAGTGGTCAGGTTTAACAAAGATCTGAGGGGAGCCAAGAGAAGGTCGTGGAGAAAGTACTGTGAGGAGATAGAGAACACTCAAGAATGTGCTAGACTTCAAGGAATTCTCTCAAGAGGCCCCCAAACCCCAATAAATTCGCTAAAGAATGATCTTGGCGAATAAACCAATCCGGGAGAGGAAACGGCCAAGGAACTTCTAAGGGTTCACTTTCCCGGCTCACAGATAGTAGATCATGCTCAAGGGGGATGGACTGAGCCAGAACCTCGAAGGGCGTCCAGGGAAGACTGGCAGACTTCGAAGGAAGTGATTAACTATTAGAAAATCGAGTGGGCAATAATCCCCGGGAATGGACGGGATTTACCCTATAATGTTACAGAAAAGAACTGAACTAATGTACAGGACACTCTGCAGCATTCTAAGAAGCAGCCTAGCTTTTGGATATATACCAAAAGCCTGGAGACACATTAGGGTAACGTTTATACCGAAACCTGGGAAAACAGGACAGGATACGGCAAAGTCCCTAAGATCCATAAGTCTTATGTCCTTTGAACTTAAGACACTTGAAAAACATGTGGACAGACATATTAGGGACGGTGTATTAGTAAACAGCCCACTGCACCCCGACCAGTATGCCTACCAGACAGGTAAGTCAACAGAAACAGCACTCCACCAGCTGGTCAAGAGGGTGGAGGATACACTGGAAAACAGGGAGGTGATGGTGGCCGCCTTCCTGGACGTGGAGGGGGCGTTTGACAACACCTCCTTCGACTCAATAACCAGATCCCTCGGGCAAATTGGAGTTAAGGGCACTTGTTGTCGGTGGATTAACTCCATGCTGAGGGGAAGGTTGGTAGAAGCAACCGTCGCTGGGAGCGCGCTGGTGGCTCAGGTGCACCGAGGGTGTCCGCATGGCGGGGTGTTATCTCCGCTCCTGTGGAACCTGGTGGCGGACGGCCTACTCAGGGCGCTCACGGATGGGGGAGACTGTGCACTCGGATATGCTGATGACATAGTCATCATCACTTGAGGCAAATTTAACTCAACGGTTAGAGAGCAGATGCAAAATGCTCTGAACCGTACTACAAGATGGGTAGATCAGGAGGGTTTAAATATCAGTCCCAACAAATCTAATATCGTAGCTTTTACTCGAAGGCACAAGGTGGGGGATCTAGGACCACTTAGCCTGAGAGGATAAAAAATACAGATCTCGAACGAGGTAAAGTATCTAGGGGTAAAATTGGACTCGAACCGATATCTGGAAAATATCACCAAAAAAGCGGTGGCATTACTCATGATTACCAGACGCTTACACGGGAAACAATGGTGATTAAGACCAGACATGATGTATTGGTCATACAAAATGGTGGTAAAACCTATCCTAACATACGCCTCTCTGGTGTGGTGGCCCAAGACACAACAGATAAGCGCGATTTCACAACTAGGCAAGGTACAAAGACTTTCCTGTCTAGGAATGATGGGGGCAATGCGGACCACTCCAACTGCGGCTATGGAGACCCTCCTGGACCTCCCGCCTCTACACTTTGTGATAAGGGGGGAGGCCAGGCTAGGGGTACATAGACTGCAGAAAACAATCACCGTTACTAGAAGGACGGGACACATGACAATCGCTGATCTTGTGGGGGGAGATCTTTTAAACATGAAAACGGATCACATGCAAAAGCGATACTGTTTTAACAGATCATTCGAGGTGAACTTTCCAAGTAGAACTGAATGCGAAAATGGACCAACAGCTATCAGAAGGCAGGACCAAACCTGGTTCACAGACTGGTCAAAAACTGCAACTGGTACTGGATCAGGAGGCTACTCTGCTAGTCAAAGTCAGAGCAAATACTATGCACTAGGTATGTATGCTTCTGTTTTCCAAGCAGAGGTATACGCCATACTTCAGTGCGCCATAGAGAATAATAGGAGGGCCACAAACAGTCGGCGGATCCTAATATTGTCGGACAGTCAAGCGGCACTAAGAGCTCTACTGAGCCAAGAAGTGTCATCAAGACTGGTGTGGAATGTCTTGAAGAACTACAAACCCTGGCAGATCGGAATACGGCAAGAATAATTTGGGTACCAGGACACAGAGGTATCGAAGGCAATGAAAAAGCTGATGAACTCGCCAGGAGAGGATCAGAAACAAAACTAATCGGCCCAGAACCGGCACTGGGAATACCAAAAAGTATGACCCGGAGCCACATCAAAGACTGGGTTCGAAAGGAGCATCAACGTCTCTGGGCAGAAATCCCCAGGCAAAACCATGGAAAGGAATTTATTGGCCTACCATGCAAAGAAAGAACCGAAAAACTGCTACTCATGAGCAGAGATCGGTTACGAATCATAACCGGTCTTTTGACCGGTCATGCACCCCTAAAGGTACACCTGAACAGGAAGGGTCTGTATATCGGAGACCTTAACTGCAGACTATGCAATAAGGAACCGGAAACAGCCAGACACATCCTGATCAACTGCGAGGCACTGGACCGCAGCATCTTTGGGCAACCAAATATAGACCAAGAGATACTAATCAAACACTCAGTGAAAGACCTGTACGGCCTCGTACAGGACACAAAAATAGCGAAGTGGTTATCATAAAACCATACAGGTTCAGCACAATAAGCCTGTACAGGCTGCAGTGCAATACAAATGTCATCTTTCCACTAACATGTTCAAATCAGAAGAATCAAGAGTTTATGGAATATGTATCATTTTGCAACAATTATAATGATTCCTCTCTCCGAATTCTAGATAATACTATTGTTGATGGTAAATATATTGTTAAAAAGTTCGTTTTGTATAGCCTTGTATGTAAAATTGAGCAGCACATTACAACATATTTTCTCTCGAGCTCTCCTAATTCCATCTGATCTATTTTTTATTTCTTGAAAATTATCGCTGTAAGAGCTAATGTTGTGTATTAATACACTTGTGCATACACTAAATGTTTCATATACCTCAAAAAGTAATCCATTGGATTGAAATCTAGAGAAATTGCAGGCCATAAATGAGGCCTTCCATTATGGTATTATTTAGAAATTCTGAAACTGGCCATGTGAAATGTGAAGAGGCTCTATCGTGCTGGAAGTAGCTACCTCTTAAAATAACATTTTAATTACGGAGAAGATTAGCACAAACAGTAAATGTTGGTTTCCATCTAGCCTTTCTTCAAAGAAGTGTCCGATCAATGCATTTTTAATTATACCCGTCCAAACTTTTACTGAAAATTTGCGTTGCGAGTGCGATTGCCTAATAGCATTTGGACTTTCTAAGGACTACAATTCCAAGAGTTAATGACACCGTCTCTGGTAAACTGAGCTTCATCAGTCCAGAAAGTCCGGTTAAAATCCCTTCTGTGCCGTATAATACAATTACAAAAGATTAATCGTTTAGCATAACCGCCTTGTTCTAAACTGTGTACCTCTTGGATATGATAGCCATAATTTTGTGTGGTTGAATGTAAAATTTTTGCGTAGTATGTAGACGTCTAGCAATTTTTCTTGTAGATATTTTTGGATTTTTTTCTGCCACATTTAAAATGTCTTCTTCCTCTTGGACTGAGTGTCTCAAAGGCTGATCGACATTAATCTGTATCGGAAAATGTCTAACGGTTTTTACACCTTCTACCAGATAATCTTCTTTCTTATTATCGAGCTGCAGCTCGACTGTTACCCTCGCAAAAACCATAAACAAAAATTATATCTGCGTATTTTTGGCTTCTCAAACTCCTAACGGATCAAGATCCTTTTGGCCAGTTGCCAAGGCTGTCAATCAGGGTTTCTCACAGACGTCAATTTCACCACTGAACAAAGGCGATGGCTCAATTGCGGAAACGATCAAAGAAAAAGCGGAATATTTGCATCAAATACTACCTTATATCCTCAAGGAACCCGATACTGAATGCCTCAATGCCAGGTCTGATATTTCGTCAACGCGAAGTGAAACGAATACTCAAAAGCCTGGATACTAACAAGGCTACAGGACCGGATAGCGTTCCCGCAATAGTGCTTAAGAAATGTGCTGCTCAACTAAAATCTCCACTATGCAGGCTCTCATACTGAGGATGAACTATATGATTTCCTTGTAGCTGGAAATGCGCTCGGGTGCAACCAATCTTGAGGATAGGTAAAAAACGATTCCAAATAACTACTATCCAATTGCCTTAATTCCCATCACGTCCAAAGTCATGGAGAAACTGATCAACGAACAGCTCTCGTGCAGTGGCTCTCGACATATCCAAAGCATTTGATAGGGTGTGACATGACGGATATTTAAGTAAACTAACAGCATAGGGACTACCACTAGCACTGCTTCCATGGCTTTCCAATTTCATAAGGGATCGAAGCATCCGAGTTAGTATTGATGGACATCACTCGGAGGAGGAAATTAAAATCAATGCCGGAATTTCTCAAGGGTGTAAATTATCCCCTATACTGTTCCTGCTCTATATCAACGATCACTTAGATAGGGCGAATAATTATATTTGCAGCTTTGCAGACGACAGCACTCTTATATCTTCATTCATGTCGCGGACTCCAATGACCGCTGCTCGTTCCCAACGCGAGCGAGAAAAGTAGATTGCTGCCATCAAAGAGGATATGAACGCCATCGTGGAATAGGGTGAGGGAAGCAACGTCCAGTTTAACGCGGGGAAGACTCAAGTAACTATCTTCTCAAAAAAAACACACACCGCAGGACCTGACTTATCAATGACAGGACAAACACTGACTCTGTCCTCATCCATAAGTTGGCTGAGAATCAACGTAGAAAACAACATGTCTTGATTACGCTACCAAAATCGCCAAGGCAGCAACACAAAAGCTAGAAGCAATCTGTAGAGCAAAAAAGTTTTATACACCTCATCAGCTCTTAGTGCTCTATAAGGCCCAGATGAGACCATCTCTGGAATACTGTTCCCATGTGTGGAGCTTGGCACCCAAACACTTGTTCAAGATATTAGATTCCATACAGAGGAGAGCAGTCCATCTTGTGGATAACCCAAAGTTGACTAAAAACATTGATAGCTTCGAACATCGAGGAAAAGTGGCGGACCTATCTCTTTACTATCGACGCTGCTACGGAAGATGTTCGAACGAGGTGGCCCTTATGATTTCGTTCAGAGTTCTGCCAAACAAAAACACCCGTCAGACACAAGATGCTCATCAACATACGATTCAGTTGCGAACACCTAGGACGTCGCTGTTGCGGGACTCCTTTGTCTGGAGGATTGCCTCGCTCTGGAATGGACATCCGAGTAACGTGTTTCTCGAAAATTACAACCTACAGCGCTTCAAGCCCAACGTCCACCGTCTTCTCCGCACATGCATCGCTCTTTGAGTGGTGTAGGATTTTCCTTTTGTATGTGTGCCGAACATAAAAAAAAAATTGCTAGCTTTAATAAGAATGGCAACTGTTACTATTACGTTATTGCCCTTTTACTAGCTAGTTTGGATATTAATTAATATATAATTATAAATTAGTTTTATCAGCTTTAAAAAATGCCATCTACGTATGTATCCACGTATTTCTCTGAAAAATAAAAGTACTTAAAAATAATTAGTACTTCCAAAAAGGATAGGTATGACAACAAAATAAATAATTTAATATGTTTTAGATAGATAGTTATTGCAGTTGTAAACTTGGTTATATGATCCTTAAAATTGAAAACAGGGTGTTTCGTTAAAAAAAAATGTGTAGTACGGCCCTGGAAATCAGAAATGATTAAAATATTTATACCATGATGTTTGTCCATGGGTACTAAAATGCAATTAGGTATCAAACGGTATTGAGTTACCTCAGTAGTAAGAGAGTAGTCTCAAATGTTTTAGGAACTATTAAAAAAAAAGACTAATATTTTACAGAAAAAAATTGAATTTTCCTAAAAAAATTATTTCTTAGAGGGAATAGGTGTGGCACCCAAATAAACGTTACCAATTCTTGTATGTCAATAAATTTTTTTAAAATATATACAGGGTGTTGTTTTTTAAAAATTAATAGAAATACCCATTTTCTAGACCGGTCCTGGAGACCTGAAATGCTTATACCACGAAGTATTTGTTGACGGATACTAAAATACAACCCCTAAGCAGGAACTTAATATGCCAAATACTGCAGGAATTATGGGAAAGATTTGGCTTAATTTTTTAAAACACCCTGTAACTCAGTTACGAATGGCCAGCAGAGCTTTTCCATTGCAGATAAAGATTTTCGAAATTAGGGGAAATATATGACTAGGCTGTGTACATAGATCCCCGTCACCCTGTATTTTTACAAAAGAAATGAAACATTTCAGCTTTACTGAGCAGTTTCTCTTATACAATCAACAGCCGATGTTTCGACGCCAAGTACGTACCATCTTAGGGCTATAAAACCAAAAACCAATGGACAATAATACTATGTTACGTAGAGAACATAATATGGACAATTTAAATCAGTATGAAATAACTACACGAGCGAACAATTACTAAGTAAAAATAACATAAGCAACAAGAATAATTAAAACCCCAATCAAAGTAGCAAACGAAAGGGAACTCACCTAGATTGTGATTTAGATAATATAATATTTCATCTTATTTACGATATTTAATAGTCAATGAGGCAAAATTCAGTATTAGCATAACATTTCAATATTTTTAATACGGTATGTGGTGCCACTATTGCCAGACTTATGTCATTA
The DNA here is from genome assembly GCA_016904865.1 of Pissodes strobi. Lineage (NCBI taxonomy): Eukaryota > Metazoa > Arthropoda > Insecta > Coleoptera > Curculionidae > Pissodes > Pissodes strobi. The sequence continues at coordinate 25,758 of JAEQML010058835.1, forward strand.
AATATTAAAGTCACATTTTAAATACTAAGGTTGAGAGTGCTTTACATTATATGTAGTTATAAGTATATTTAAATATTATATTTCACAAGCCAAATTAACATTTGGTTTCTAAAAACAAGCGTGTATGCTATTTGGAAACTAAGTCAAGAAATCAAATACAATCAAATATATACCCCTCTTGAAATTGGTGTTTCTGGGGTTGTAATTTCAGTTATGTTACAGCTACGTCGTTGGTCAGTATTCTTCTTTTTAAATATTGTTAAGTCTAATCTACGTCTCACAGGCATCACGGTCTCCACATGGAAAATTATTTTTGTCTTAGACAACTGACTACCCACTCGATTAGTGTTGTAGAAGAAAATTTCTGAATTATTCAGGTGTTATTATTTTCTTTTTTTTTACATTTTCAAAGACATGTTTGATGTATAACAGCTTGAAGAACTTCTCGATTAGTCCCCGGGCGAGCTTCGTTATCAAGAATTACAGGTGTGTCTGTCATCTAGGCCGTCGCTGTTGGGGTTTTCTTAGTAAGGTAAAACGACAATATAAAAATGGAACTTTTGACTGGGAATACAAGAAGAAATGTGAGAATTATCAACAAACATAGGTGCCAAGATAAAAGTAAGGCTAACGATTGTAATATTACACCTGAAGATTTTAATGAATATTTTGCGAATATAGCTAAAAATTTAATAAATGATTTCTCTTCTTCAAAGATTAATCCTTGTTAAATGTTACAAAATACAGTAGTGGGATTTTCTCCTTTTACCGGTCGATTTGTGTTATAGATATTCTCGCTACCTTACTTCCCGCGTCCTTACTTTCGGTGTTCCGAGCAACTCAAATAACGAATCCGTTTGCAGCGCCACTTGACAGATTTGGTATATATTAATTTTTGAGAGAATTGGTAACCGTTCTCGCTGAAACACTCAAGGCGAGCAGGCAGTTTTCTGTATCGGAATTTATCCTTGCTATTTTTAACCATCAGGTTTAATTAACGCCTGACTGTTTCGTTCGTTGCATTTGGCACATGAAGTAGAGTGTATATTTTCTAAAATTATCGGCCATATGACCTATAAACATTGAGTAAAGAACTAGTATGGTCATCCCCTTTTTTAAAGGGTCCTTCTGTGGGATAGAACTCCTTCCATGAGATAGAATTTCTTCCTTTTGTGGCCGACATACGTCGGCGGCCATTTGATGCTGACCTAGCTAGCTCCGGCGTCAATTAGCCGTGCAACGGCCTTTTTGTCAAGGTAATACGATTAAATGGTAGAAACGTGCCTTCACAGGAAACGTTAGTGTCTGCAAATCTACTAGATAAAAGTAAAATCTATTCTGTCTTATTTACGGATGTTTATTATCGATATTGTCGTTATACATCATTAACACATTCATTATTAAACGACGTTTGCCTCCTATATCGCATATATATTATTTTGATTAATACATTTATAGTTTAACGACTGTAGGTTGTTTGATCTCCATATCGTATATATTTTATCGTTGTATATCATTTTGATAAATGAATTTATAGTTAAACGACTGTAGGTCATTTGCCTCCTATATAGCAACTATTTTTCCGTTATATACAATTTTGATTTAATGAATTTATATTTAAACGACTGGTGGTTGTTTGATGTCTATATCGTACATATTTTATTGTTATATATCATTTTGATTAATGAATTTACAGTTAAACAACTGTAGGTCGTTTAATGTCTATCGTTTATATTCTCGCTATTTCTCGCTTCATTTATTGATCTGGCTATTTTGTTTATCGAACTTACCTTTAAAAAGCTGTAGGTTATCAAATTTCAGACATCATATATATTTTTCCTAATTTCATAGTTGCTGTGGAGATACTTAATTTTAACTTTATGATATCTGATATTATCTCAAGTAGCGAATTCATTTTGCTATAGTTAGGATAGTTGATTGATTAATTTTACTGTAATTGGCTGTAACAGTTACGGCAGTAATTTGTTTCCCATAATTGAAATTTGCAAATTTGATTTGTCACCTTGATATTGGAATCGACTTGAGCTCAATGCTTTTGCCTGTAGACATTTAAAGGCTATATATGTACATATTTACTTCACAGGTCATTTATTGATTTAGTATGATTGAGTGACTCTTTATTGGTCTTCTGGTATTTTCGCTGCCACAGGATTAATTTAGGTTAGGCTTGGTTAATAATCGCATCATTTATATCTGTAGATATTAACCGGCTCTACCCATACATCGGTTATCTCATTGATTTAGCATAAAGCTAGTTGAGTAAAATGCTACCTATTTATAGTGTTTCATGATTGACTGCGTGTAGTCCGAATTTTAAGAATTCAACGTTAAGTTAGAATTATTTCAAAATAGTAATGGGGCAATATTAATGTTATAAGACATAGATTCGACATCTTATTTTACTTTGAGATCTAACAAAATTTTAATTTCTCTGAAATTACATGTAACGAAGTACGAGATGTTATTGATAGTATTAAAAATAAAAATAGTTGTTATAGTTATAACCTTAACATAAAATTAACGAAAACTGTGTAAAAACACTATCATTGCTTCTTTGACAAATAATTTTGTTAAAGGAACTTTTCCCGTCGCCCTAAAATGACTAATATTATCCAGCTTCATGGGGATGCCGGAGAACATAGGCCAATATCCATACTGTCAATAATATCTAAGATATTTGAAAAATATGTAGCAGGGCACCTGGTCACGTTTCTTGAACATTAATACTATCTCTCAGAAAGCCAATTTGGCTATATGAAGAAACACTGTCTTGGGAATATCGGAATTACCCTCCGGCATCCTGGATGGGTATGGCGCAGTCACGTCATGTAACTTGAGCAAGGCATTCGATTCAATGGATCACAACATTATCTTTTAAAAACTTAGTTATTATTATATAACCAATCCTAGAATTGGACTTTTGGCATCCTACCAAATTTCTGTCGCCCTAAGTTTGAACTCTATCCAAATCTTTATTAGTTGTTGTAATCTGCTCCTGTCTGTGGTGATAAGTCTCAGTCGCTGGAGAAGGTTTGGGTTAGTATCAGGGTACTATCATTTGCAAAACTGTAAACAGTTGTATTGGTTCCGGTCAGGAGGTTATTAATATAGATAAGGAATAGAGTTGGTGAGACACTCCCGCATTAATGGTGAATGTGTTTGAGATGTGTCCATCAATCGCAACGTGCAGAGATTGGTTCTTAAGGAAACTGGCAAGCCAGCTGCAGAGAGACGCTGCCAGTCCAAAGGACGGCAGTTTGTTGAGCAATCCATCATGACAAACTCTGTCGAATGCGTTTGAAATAAAGGGAATCAAAAAGAATAGCAGCAATGACCTGACAAATCTTCAACTACCAAATAATGTTAAAGACGAAGCAGGAAAAAAATTATTAAATATTCCTTCTATTCTGCAATGGTTTTGTTTGATTTGAGTTAGCTTGGATGAGTTCCCTGCTTTGTCTGCTATCATATTTAAAGTTATAATAACAATTCTTTATGTTCCACGTTGCTTTTACTTGATAATTGTTCGTTCGAGTAGTTATTTAAATTGCTCTGTGCAAGTGTTCTTAATGTCGAAATATCGGCTGATGGTTGTATTAGAAAACCCCATCCATTAAAGTTGAAGTTTCATTCCTTCCTATATACTACATAAGGTAATTCCGCGAGAGTTGCCCCACCGGGTGAGATGCCCTGGTACCTGTATTTTCGCTACTTATTGCCAGGGGGCGCA
>JAEQML010058836.1:0-29508 GCA_016904865.1 Pissodes strobi
ACGCTGTGAAACAAGTAGTCGAACACCTAGAAGACATGGGCATAACAATTTCGACAAACATCGGTAGCGTTCACCGTGGGGTTGACGAGGGCACGGTAGAGATACCGATCATCGTCGACTCGAATTCGCGATATTGGTCGGTAATACAGCATATAGAATGCCGCACAGTACGACTTACCGACGGCTGTCGATAACTAACACTTACCGATACCGACGGCTCTCGGAAGCGTGTACAGAATAGCGCTTCAGGAATACATCGAAAAGGGTCTGATGTCATATAAGCACTGTCGATTTTTAAGATTTTTTTGGGTTCAATGGAAAGATTACATCAAATGGAACACATTAATGCAAAAAAATTTGCGGATGAAGCACTTTTGACGCCAAAAAATTAAAAAGAAATTTCAAATATGAGGCCATTTAGTGACATTTAAATGCGAAAACTCTCCCAATATGACGTTAATGATGACAATTTACTTGCAATGTTGTCAGACTTGGCTAACCTTCTTGATTTTCAAGTAAGCAAATTGCAGGGGCATGTTTCATAAAGTAGAATAACAACTTGTGAAAGTAACTAAACAAGCGCAAACCGCGCGCTTGTTCTTTATATGCCTCAGACCAACCAAATAAGCTCTCATTTTTCTGTTAACTAACCCAAACTAACCAAAACTAATTCAGACTAATGCAAAGTAACCCAAACTAACCAAAACTAGTCCAGACTAACGTAAACTAACCCAAACTAACCCAGATTGTCCAAAAGTAACCCATACTAAGCAAACCTAACCCTGGCTGTTTAGCCATACATGTATATAAGTAATAAAAGTTTACTTACGGTACACTGTCGACGCATTTTGTTCATTTTAAATGCCTTAGATCAAGTATATTTGTCATAAAATTAAATAATTTTAAAAGACATGCAAGCGCGCTACGCACGCTTGTCGTAACTCAACCACAGCTAATCCAAAATAATCAACACTAACCCAAACTAGCCAGCACTAACCCAAACTAACCAAAACCAGCCCAGGCTAATACAAACTAACCAAGACTAACCAAAACTAACTCAGGCTAACCATAATTAACCAAAGTAAAGAGACAAGAGCGCGTAGCGCGCTTGCCTCTTCGCTATTCCAATCTAAGCAAAACCAGCCGAGCCTAACCAAAACTAACATATACTAACCAAAACTAACCCTAACCAACAAAAACTAATCCAAGCTAACCCAGACTAACCAAAAGAAACCTTTTTTTTTTTTTGAGGAGAAAGAAATCTTCCAAAGACACCCGGCCGTTATTGATTGACGACATAACTCCAAAAATGCTAATAGAATGCCTCTCCGAAAAATGCAACACGCATTTTCGCAAAAGAACAGAGGGTATTGGAAAACACACGCCGGTATACTGGTGGAACACGGAGATAGCAAAGAAAAGATCCTTTTGTATTCAGGCAAGAAGAAAACTGACCAAAGCGCGAGCGAATAGCGGGGTGACTCAAGGACAGAGAGAGGAATTGGAAACAATTTACAGAACAGGAAAACAAGAATTAAAAAAGCTTATAATTACTAGCAAGAGAGAAAAATGGAGGCAGCTCTGCTGCGAATTAGACCACGACGTGTGGGGAAAGGCGTACCAGATAGTAACCAAGAGACTCAAACTCAAAAATAGGTCAATACCAGATGACGAAACCGTAGCGGAACAAATAAAATTACTCTTCCCTACGCACAAAAAAATAATATGGGAAATCTCCATCATAAACGAAAGTGAAATACCACCTCTCCAACTAGAGGAACTTACGGACGCCACTGGACAACTCAAAAAAAGGAAGGCACCGGGGCCAGATGGAATTGCGCCTGAAATAGCCAAAGTATGTGCCAAGGAGAACCCAGAAACATTTCTCGAAGTTTTCAACAGTTGCTTGAAAAAAGGAGAGTTTCCCGGAATTTGGAAAACGGCCAGACTAGTACTGATCGAAAAACCTAAAAAAGCGACACAAACAACAACCAGATACAGACCGCTATGCCTCATAGATAGCACAGGAAAAGTATTTGAAATACTAATTAAAACAGATTACAAACCGAGATGGGAGAAAAAAATCTAAAACATGAACATCAGTATGGTTTCACGAAGGGAAGATCAACCCTGAGCGCTATCACGAGAATACAAGATATCGTCCAGGATATCAAACGGAAAGCATACAAGAACCAAGAGCTATGTGTGATGGTGATGCTCGACGTGCAAAACGCCTTTAACTCCGCACCTTGGAAGCAGATCATCAATGCTTTAAAAGAAGGAAACATATCGGATTATCTGGTAAAAATTGTTAAGTCATACCTCAGCAATAGAAAAATTATCGCCCCAAATAACAACATGTTTGAAATGACTGTGGAGTCCCTCAAGGCTCCATTCTAGGACCAATACTATGGAATATTCTATACAACCAGGTGCTTTGTCTGAAAACAGAAAACGGAGTGAACCTGGTGGCATATGCAGACGATTTGGCCATAGTCGTAACGGCCAAAACTACCTTTAGTCTAGAGGACAAAGCTGAATACGCTGTGAAACAAGTAGTCGAACACCTAGAAGACATGGGCATAACAGTGGCAAAGGAAAAAACTGAGAACCAAAAGAAACCCATACTAACCAAAACTAACCCTAATTAACCAAAGTAAAAAAAAAGTGCGCTACGCGCGCTTTTCTCTTCGCTATCCCAAAACAAGCAAATCCAACCCAGGCTGACCAAAACCAACCCATGCTTACCAAAGCTAACCCAAACTAATCAAAACTAACCAAAACTAACCCTAATTAACCAAAGTAAAGAGACAAACACGCCACGCGCGCTAACCCAAACTAAGCAAAACTAACCCAGATTAACCCAGATTAACCAAAACTAACCCAAACCAACCTAAACTAACCCGAACTAACCAAAACTAACGCAAGCTAACTCAGACGAAGCAAAACTAACCCAGACTAACCCTAATTAACCAAAATAAAAAGAAAAGCGCGCTACGCAACATTTTCTCTTCGCTATCATAAACTAAGCAAAACTAACCCAACTAACCAAAACTAACCCATACTAACCTAAAGTAACCAAAACTAACCCTAATTAACGTATTCCAGATTAAGCAAAAATTATCGAAACTATCTTTAATTAGCCAAAGGAGCGCATTGAGGCGAGCGCGCTACGCGCACACCCATCACAAAATCAAAATTAATTCAAAGTAACAAATAAACGCACTACGCGTGATACTCTCTTAAACTAATCCAAATGATCTTTTAAATTTGTATCTATTTCAATAAACTAAATTAATTAGTTTATATGACATATTATTAAAAGTGACCCCCTTCTAGCCTAATATCTAATTCTAGTAAATCATATATACGAATTATTGTTATTTTATTAAACAAGGCCATTAAGAATCATTATTTATAAGTTTTCGTCCCACAGTACTTTTGGAACATATTCAACACGAGGCTGTTATATTTTAAAACCAAATAGAAATTACACTTGGCAACATCTACCCGTACAACAGCCGTGCTAAACCAACCTATATAATGATGTTTTAAGAAATAGTCATGTTGACGTTTATCTCATAAATATTATATTGTGGTTTTAAAGTGCAAAAAAACAGTTTTATTTGCAATTTGTATGAAAAGAAGATTTATATTATGTTATTATTAACTTTCTGCGATCATACCTTAGGACAAAGTGTACTGGAATTGTGTTTATTAGGAAAAAATGTATGTTAAATTTAAATTTTTATTTTCAATTTATTTTGAGAAAATGTGCTTCATTCGCAGATTTTTTTGCGTTAATGTGTCCCATTTGATATAATCTTTCCATAGAACCCAAAAATGCTTCAAAATCGACGGTGCTCATACGCCAGAACCATCAAGGGTAAGTATCATAACCTTTTTCGAAGCCGGTTCTTATGATTAGTGCAATGTCTATCATTCATGAAAACTTCATGAATCGAATTTTTAATCGTATCAATTTCACAATGCTATTTTTGTTATTATGATATTCTCATGTTTACGCTTTCATAACCTACGAAGTTTTGCTGAATACACACAAAATTCAATATCGAACTTTTTCAGTCGAGTCGATAAATATTCTCATATATCAACGTATTATCTGCAGAACTAATTATATTGCACTAAAATCATAAATTTTTCTTGAATTTTCAATCGTTTCCGATGTACTTGACGTTTTGCGTAGCCAAGAAATTCGCCACATTTTGTACCACCAGATGTCGCGTCGCGTAACGCAGATAGCGAATAGGTAGAGGACTGAAATTTTCAGGGGATGTAGCCGGGGTAAAAAGAAGATCCTGGACGAAAACGGGACCCCGTAACCTCCTTCTTTGGCCAGGGTGGGGGGGAGAAGGAAAAACTTAAATAATTAATTTTGGGAGATCGGGCATTGGTACGGGGTCGAAATTTTTATGGTAGGTGCGCCCCATTGGGGGCCACCTTAAACCATACGGGGGACCGGTGCTCTAATTTAAGGGGGGATTTTGGGGGAAAAACCGTTTGGTCTTAAACACACACAAATTTTTTTTGTCACTTACATTTTTAGCTAATCTCTTAACTTGCTTAATTCTTCCCAAAGCAACGTGTAATTTGTGTACCTATACTGGTCAGTAGTCACACATTTCCTTCCAGATTTTGAAAAGTATGAAATTTTAATTAAACTATAACAAAAAACATCGATATTTCACAACATCGATGTTTTTTTATCGCTACATCGAAGACATTGATGTTATCGTTTCGATGTATCGATGTAACGATACATCGGTTTCTTGGTTCGATGTTGCCATCCCTAATTATCTTACCAGAGTGAAAGAAAGACTCATATTTATCGGTTAGTTTCTTTAAATTGAATCTGAATCTATGAGTCACGAGTATGACATGTTATTTGTTAATGTTTTGGTTTTGAATTCAGCGTCTCATCTAACCTCACTTTCGAGCCGTCCGCCGTCCGTTTTACCGATACTAAATGGATCATGCGCGAATCGTAAGTCATGGCTCCTCCCAAGACTTGTGAATCAATTTAGGACATGCTTCAAAATTGATATGCCGTCACGATTTAAAGGCGCCCGAGTTGGCAACAATGCACAGTTATTCCCCATAAGAAAAGCATTGCCATAAGGCGCAACGCTAACTTTTGAGCGTGAACTGAACTATAGCTATTAAATCGTACAGAATTTCAACGAAAACAAAGAATTTACTTATCTGTAAGGAAGCCGTATCTGTGGTTTTAGGACTTGTTCTTAATTTTATTTGGCTCAGGACAATTATTGAGAAGCTTACTTTCTCGGATAATTGAGAAACCATTCAAGTTGTGGAAGGAACTTGTCTCAAGCTGAATCGAGTGGATGCCAGAATATGTGGAAATTTGAATGGCAAGCCAGTCTCAAGCTATGGCGAGTAGAATTGAACCAGTTTCTAGCCAAAACGAGTGAATTTTAAGGACTTCTCTCTTCTTCTTGCTGCGAGCTTTTTCATCAGGGTTTCGAACTTGTTTTTTTGCCGTTGCTCCTTCTTAATAACAAAGCTGTATATTTGTGCAAAGCTTTAGGTTATACTTTGCAATTTCACGGATATATTTTTATCACGTTATAAGTACCATAACGTTCTAGTGGATTCGGGTAAGGTGAATCGAACATGATCATCATTTGGGTATAATAGTATTTGTCTATAGTCGTTTTACTTGTTTTTAGCTAGTAATTGTTGATTGTTATCAATTATTTACTTTACTTCTTTTATGATAGATGGCTAGTATTTATATATCGAATGTTATACTCGTTTTTTAATAGATATTTGTAGGTAATTTTATTTCGTCTCTTTGATTTGATGAACTATGGACTAAAAATGGGTCATTTTAAAGAGCAAAAAATATCACGTAACTTTTTTATGCTGTCTTTTAATAGACAAATATAATTTGTGTTCTTCTTCAAACATCTGCATTCATAATGACTTTTTGACTAAGGTTTGCTATTCCTTAACCACGTCCTCAAACTAAAAAACACCTTTATTGCTATACCGAATGGAGTTTTGCAAATGCACTTGTGTATGGAAGACAAATAGTAAATAATTTACAAGTTGAAATTGGCAACATAAGCACACCGCTGTATCGCATTTCCGCTGATAGAGTAAATAAATCATTTAGGATGGGCATATTCAAGCAGGATAAGTGAAGCACCACAGCAAAATACGAGAAATGTATGTTGAGTTGAAATTGATTCCAGGACATTAGCCAGTTTCGTAAACATAGTTAGATTGACGCTGTATGTTAACCGATTTGTTTCTTTCTTTACAACGAAATAGAACTGTAATGTTAAGATCTAAATAACAGAATTATGTAACGTTGCAGTTCCCCTGCTGAGTCTATTTATGAGTTTATTCAAAGAGTATTTTTATAGTTTTCAAGAGGAAAAATATGACTTACGTCAGGTAACAAGCGCATATAAAACGAAAAACTTCGCTCAGCATCCATTGATGTAGTCGGGTCGGGACAAATTTAAACTTGGAATGGTCGCGTGAATTATTTAGGTAACAACGAGCGCGTCCGTTCAAGACTTCCTAAAGAAAGGCCTGACGGCTTACGCGTGACGTCACAAGTTTAGGCAAGCATGGGCACAGGCTTGTATATATGGCAGGTGAACCGGCGTTAGCTGCCAAAAACTGGAATCAGTGGAATCTACTATCCAAAAGCAGAATAACTATAACGGACTTTGATGATCGAGATATGGGTTATTACGTGTTTTTACAATTTTCAAAAGGTAGTTTTGATTTAGATAGTTTAACAACAGCTCAGAAAGATAATTCTTTGCATTGTAAATATGCAAAAATGTACCTTCGAACTCATTAATATTTTTTAAAAATATAATATAGGCATAATTCGTAGCAAGTTCATTAAAACAGTATTTGGTCATTTCAAGCTGCCCATGAAGGGTATGACTTAAAGCTTAAACTTACGTCCTTTGGAAAACCGAAAACATGAACTTTAGGCCCCTTTATTCCATTACATCCTTTTTGAGGTATAATAACACTAATTATCACTTACCAAAAAACTAGCCGAAACCGAGAGAAAAACATACAATTAAACAAGAACAAAAACTTATAAAACTGTGCTGTAACAACAAGTGGGTGTTAGCTGTAAACAAGCTGGCATCACACATTAAGGTATTGCGCAAAAGCAATAGGTCTTTAAGTTTGAAATATATGGTTTTACGTATTAAAAGATACGCCTAACTATATAAATAGTTACCTAAATATACAACGAAATATTAGGTGCAAGTTTGAGGCACTCAAAGGCACATAAATAGTTCCGATTGAAGAAAAATGCCATTATCGTAAAATAAATGAAGAGTGAAGGCTGTGTGCATGTACGAAATGTACTAAATGAAAAACTTTTGTATTCTATGCATAAATGTAATCCAAAAGGACATAATCAGCGTAACAGAGCGCTTTCGGCGATTGCCATCACCAGTGTTACCTGCAAAGTGAGTAAAAGAACCACCTATTAGTGGAAACCAGCAAAAGCTGTAAAATGGGGTAACCTATGGCGTAAATAAAAATGAAATTTGAATTTTAAATTTGAATTTTTTTTTGAATTCTGAATTTATTAAGATAAAAATGATAATTAAAACTGTAAAATAAAAAGATGAGTTTATTTTTTATGCGATTTTAAGCAAAAGGAAAAGAAAATGGTGGAAGTTTTTTCACTCACTTGTCAGTTGGAACAAAAGAACATATCTACAAGAGACACAAACTACATCAAAACGACAACGGTCACATCAAAATTTAAATAACACTTTACATTTTAAGAAAGGTTCACATTATTAAAACAATTAACAAATTAACAGACCGACGCCGACGTGAGAACCACATTTTGATGGACCGACAAACATGTTTCAGTTGACAAGCTTGACAAGTAAACGGAAGACCGCAGACGCAAAAAGAAATACGTCAAGAAATGGCGGTAATTTTAAATTTGAAAACAAAGTAATGTAAGAGAGAGGAAAAGTGTTAAATATCTAATTTTACAAAGTTATACTTAAATTATAGAGGAAATACCACTGTGTCAGACTAGACCCAACAAACTGATTTGAAAGGTCTGAGACAAACTAGATTTAAGAAAAAGCTTAACTATTTAAGATGACATTAGCTTGGGCCAGCTCTGCTTCATAAAAGAGGAAGAACTAGAAAAGCTTAACTAATTAAGAGATTAGCCTGGGCTAATTCTACTCAAGGAAATGAAAAATGGACAGAGAGGAAGAACTTAACTAATTAAGAGAACAAATTAGCCTGAGGTAAATCTACTCGAAGAATTGAAAGAGAAAGAATCAGAAAAAGCTTAACTAATTAAGAGAAGAGCTAGCTTGGACTAACTCCCTTCAAGAAAATGGAAAGAAAAGAAAGAAAAGAAAAGCTTGACTAATAAGGAGAAGAGACTGGCCTGAGCTACCTCAACTAGATAAAAACAAATTAAATTCTCTTATGCTAAAAGTATTGAAAAGTTATTTTTTTATATATTTTTTGAGAGAAAGAAAGTACTTAATTAAGTAAAAAGGTTAAGGGTGTGTAGACTGAGGAACTTCAATCAAGAAGTCGCCTGTGTAAAGGTATGTAAGATCTGTTAAGATTAACTTGAGTATTAAGGCAATGGTTGTTTGTCATCAGCTCGCTGTTGATCTCGATGTCTTCCAGAAAATCCAGCCTATTGTAGTTTTTAGATGAGATGTTATGGATAATTTTAGCATTAGAGTTAGGGCTGAAACCGTGGTTATGATCACGCAGGTGTTCACCAAAAGCAGAGTTCCTGTTCCTATTTAAATGTTCACTAATGCGAACTCTGAGAGGTCTGCATGCTCTACCTATATATGTACTATCGCAAGGCAGTTTATAAATTTCACTTTTTGAAAGAGTTTCGATTTTATCATTTGTATTGTTTAAAAAAGTTTGTAATTTATTTTTATTTTCGAAAGAAACTAGAGAATTACTGACATAATGGCGAATGATTTTAGAAACTTAATTGCCAGTCTGAATGTTAAGAAAAGGGATGGAAAAATATTTTTTAGAGTTTAGAGGAATTATCTAAAAGACTGTTCGAGAGTTCTCTTCTAAGTTTTCTAATTTTTGTTTTATTAATTAGCTTATCAATACGACTGGGATCAAATTGATTGTTGAAGGCAATCTCTTTGATTATATTGACTTCTTAATGTACCACTGTCTACAATTGAATATAACAATGTAGACGAGGTAAAATGAAGATTCTGTGTCAAAACTTTCCGACAAAATAAACTTCCAGACCCTACTTCTTATCGTTGCAATGACAGGTGATATTTCTTCAATTATCACTTGATTTTACCATGTACATATTAAACAAAATTACAAAATTTGAAGATATTACCATTCCGATACTCTAAACCGCATACAGCGATGGCCGAAGGTCTGGAATAAAATTCATATTTTTTCAGCAGGCAATATTTTCAGAAAACGCTGAAACATAGTAACTGATTTTGAGTTTTTCACATAAAAAAATTCCCAACCCCCTAACCCCCAGTTACCCCAACTTTTTTTTCAAATGGAAACCAATATCTTGTAGAGGCTCGCTGAAAAACATATTGTGAACTAATTAAAATCATTAATTAAATATCACCCTGTCGCAAGTTTGAACTTGAACTTGAAAAATGTTATATAAACATTCACTGTTAATTATAAACAATTTGAGCGGTCGACGGGAGCGACTTTAATCCTTAATGATGCAATCATCAGCATTTTGTAACATATAAATACGCCGGCAAACGCCGACTTAATCAGACTTTTGGGTCTCTCAAACCGCTCAGTTAGTCGCTGTACAGCACACAGGTGCGTACACTTCTAGCTGTTCTATCCCACAACCCCCATAACTGAGAACACTTATACACAGGTATAAGGTTATCAGGTCCTTACCTAACCTGGGTGAACGTATGCATAGGTATACGGCATTCGGGGGCTACTAAAAAGTATAGAGAGAGTCGAATTTATGAAGCATCAGAACTTCTAGTGAAGGGATAGTTTTTGGGGAGTTTCAAAGAGTATTTAAAGTGCCTTAGCAATTTGTGATAAACTTAAAAATCTTACCTTATAAATATCAGAACAAATACCTAAATAAAAGACAACCCGCTCACATAAACTTTATTAAATAAAATAGTGACGTCACTATGCCAAATAAACTTTAAAATAAGCCACCCTCGCTTGCCAAGTGATTTGATTTGAGCGTCGTGACACTCATAATTCATCTACGTCACATCTAAAATAGTGACGCCAAGCAATTTAGTGTTAATTGGGCCCAGTGCCGCCATCTTAATGAATCTACGTCACAACATCAGTAATAACTTAAATTAAACATCAAAATCAAGTAAATCATTAAATAATTAAACATTTAATAAACGCAGGCTAGGTCAGTTTAGCTATTGCATAAAATCTATACATATTGGTTTCGAATCACGCGCCGAGGTACGGCCAAGTGCTGCCATCTACGGACGGTCTGCGTCACCAAAGACAGAGTACGGACACATGCTGCATCCACGGACGCTCGCCGAAGTACGGGCGGTCGACGTCACAAGCGCCATCTAGGGGTCTATGTTCATACCTGGAACAAACAAAGAAAAAGTTAACTACGTTGTGGGAATGCTAATTTTTGGCGAAAGTGCAAGTCAGTACCGAAAACACAAATATAGTTAGGTATATGGAGCAATACAACAGATTTGTATAGGAGAAACTAAAGGAAACCATGGAGCAAGCAGGAGAAACAAGTGAAGAGGACGAAGAGAGGAAAAATATAATTATATGGAACAAGTACTCAAGTAAAAGAAGAATTTAAGCAACTAAGAAAACAAAACACAAAAACTAGGAGAGACCCGAAGCCTCAAAATGTAAATAGTGTAAATATAAAACCCAAGTGCTCATAGAAAATGATATATACAAAGCACTTAGGAGGTTAAAATATAAATAAGAAAGATATATAGTGAAACATAGCATAATATAAGCCAGTGTAAATAAGACAAGTATATAGATAAACACACTTAGGAAGTTAATAAACTACATAGAAAAATAAACATAGTATAGAACATAGGATTTATGAAGAAAAATGAAGCTAGAATATTAGCGAGTAAATTAGTAAACTATGTATGCAAAATAAATAGGTGAAGCAAATGTGAAGATATATATAGTAAAGCACAAGTAAATATGAGTTGCCATTAAAATTGTGTATTGAGAGTATATACAGAAGGAATATATGTGTATACGAGGAAGTGTTATAAAATATAGTGTTCTCCGGCCTAAATAAGATTGCAACGATGGATGGTCTAAAAGATAACATCACAGCAAAAAATTTAGGCATGGAAAAGTTGAGCATATAGGGACTGAAGTAGCTACGCTGACGTTGAAGGAAGCCAAGCAAATATTTTGGTACCCGAGGTGAAACGTTACAT
Organism: Pissodes strobi; assembly: GCA_016904865.1. Lineage (NCBI taxonomy): Eukaryota > Metazoa > Arthropoda > Insecta > Coleoptera > Curculionidae > Pissodes > Pissodes strobi. Next base: position 11,472 of record JAEQML010058836.1, read on the forward strand.
AAGCAAGAAATGTTTATGTAAAGCATGAAGAATAGAAGAAGCATACATAAGTTGAAAAGTTATATATGTAAAGTGAAAAGAAATATAGAAGAAGTTGTTTTTGAGATAAGAAGAAGCGTACATAGTGAAGAAATATATAAGCAAAAGTTGTTTATCTAAGGAGAAATATTGGAGAAATATATAAGCAAAATATGTTTATATAATGTGTGTTTAAAATAGAACATATGTGGATATATAAATAACAATATAATGACCTATATTGTTTACATAAAGCTAGTAACGTAATGAAGCATAGATACATAGCATAACATAGTTACAATGCCCTATATTTTTTACATAAAGCTAGCATAGATATACATAGCGTGCCTATATACATTTAAAGTAAGCCTTGAGTAAGAAAAACTTAAGATATGGAAAGTAAATATAAGAAACATAGAATAAAATAAATATATGGGAATATGTATATATAAGCGATACCAAGAAGTGTATAGAAAAGCAGTAAGAAATTGTAAATAATGTATATATAACCTTACCTTGAGAACATGCCGCATGGGTCACAATCCAGGACCAGTCAGGAGCCATTGGAAAACATCAATCGAGTCCATACAGGACCGGCGCGGCGTTCGGATTTTATTCTAAAAAGAAAAAAAGTATAAGAAATTATAATATATGAATGAAATACCTGCAGCAGTAGACAACGAATTAGATAATTTAAAAAAATAATAATTCAATAATAACAAACCTTAAATCAAATCTTGCCAAGTATCTAATATTGCCAAAAATCATATTTACGATACTTATATTTGATTGTATTCTTTAGCCCATCCAATGCCAACACACACACGAAGAAGCAAATCAAGTCGACGCCATTTTACCACGCCTTTCGAGGAACAAAGAACAAAGAACCAAGTCTGCGAGACAACGAACTACGGCAGACAGCATTGCAAATGAAGACCGCTACAAGCACCATCTACCAGACTTTGTGTAAACCAAGCAGTCCGCAACACAAGGAATCTGCGAAAATGACATATGCAGTCGCCATCTGTGACCCACGGAAGCGAAACGTATAATTTCCTATTAATTTACATTGCATTGTTAATATTAATTCATCGAAGTTGCACAAGAATGCATTGCAAGGCGATAAACTTGAGAAAATAATAAGATTCATAAAGACACATGATATATTGCAAGGATATTTTATTGCTTTAAACAAAGCTAGCATGTTGAATTGAGTCAGCAAGTAAAAAGAAATTGAGTGATTTTTTATACCAATGTCAGCAAATTTTGGATAGGTCAAGAAATATAACCGAGTCAATAAACTGTTATAATGCTGTTAGCAAATATTTTATACATAGACGGGAAAGTCTATATACTATATAGTTTTGATAAATGTGTAAATAATGGATTTAAAAATAAGAAGTAATGAACAATGGCTAAATAGAATATAGACAGGACCAGCATTTGCAATTTATTCTAAAAAGAAATAAGTTTAACATATCGTAATATTGTTAATATAGGATAGGTAATTTATTTTTAGACAGAGCCGCAATGAGTTGCTTTTTAATGCCAAGAAAAAAAAATTTTTCATTATCTAACAGTCCTTTTCCATAAAACTAACAGCTATAAAGACAATGAATTAATGTCACCTCTGTTGGGATGGACGCATCTTAATAGAGGAGATATCATATGAAAGGCATCTTATTGTCCATAGACATAAAAATCTAGTTTTAAAAAGTGGCATTATAAGCCAGTATAAAAAGATGTTCTCAAAAACGCATAGGTTTGCACTAGATATAAGGTAGAATAGATCAATAAGCTTAAAGAAATCAAATCGAGAGAGTTTTATCATATATAATTAGTAATAAGTTAAAAACAGAACCGTATTTAAATAATACGTTTGTCACGTAGTTGCTTTATTAACACAATGAATATTGAGACGTAAAACGTTATTGGCCATAAAAGCAAATAAATTTTGAAATAATACATCTCTAGTATACAGCCGGGTTTATGAAATTATGATTTTGTTAATAAGACAACAAAAAACGTCACAAATAAGAAAACAGGATAAGATTAAAACATTGTTAGTACAACTTGTAAAACTATTTTTCTTTTGTTACATGTACCTATAACTAGTACACAGAGCAAGGAAAATCATACAAGAACTTACTACATGAAATGGAAATGGGTGGATCTAAGCCAGAACAAGTCCACTGACGAAATATGTATTAAATTATAATAAAATTAGGTGCAATACAGTATGTCTTCTCGAATTGAGGTCGGTTCTCTCTCTTTTAAAACAAATAAGTCAGGTTAAAACGTTGGGGACCAACGTTATCGGGGAGGGGGAATGTGTGAACTAATTAAAATCATTAATTAAATATCACCCTGTCGCAAGTTTGAACTTGAACTTGAAAAATGTTATATAAACATTCACTGTTAGTTATAAACAATTTGAGCGGTCGACGGGAGCGACTTTAATCCTTAATGATGCAATCATCAGCATTTTGTAACATATAAATACGCCGGCAAATGCCGACTTAATCAGACTTTTGGGTCTCTCAAACCGCTCAGTTAGTCGCTGTACAGCACACAGGTGCGTACACGTCTAGCTGTTCTATCCCACAACCCCCATAACTGAGAACACTTATACACAGGTATAAGGTTGTCAGGTCCTTACCTAACCTGGGTGAACGTATGCATAGGTATACGGCATTCGGGGGCTACTAAAAAGTATAGAGAGAGTCGAATTTATGAAGCATCAGAACTTCTAGTGAAGGGATAGTCTTTGGGGAGTTTCAAAGAGTATTTAAAGTGCCTTAGCAATTTGTGATAAACTTAAAAATCTTACCTTATAAATATCAGAACAAATACCTAAATAAAAGACAACCCGCTCACATAAACTTTATTAATAAAATAGTGACGTCGCTTGCTAGACAAACTTTGAACTAAGCCTCCCTCGAGAAGACATGCATTTCATATTAATTGGGTATAGTGTAAACTCTTAATTAATCTATAATCTTAAACACGCCTTTATTAGTATACAATCTAACCGTTGTTAAGTTTGTTTGTAAATAAACTTGTTATTGTTTTTATCGATGTGTCTCCTTTATTATCTCTTCTCAACTTGACGTAGTGCGTTCCTAAATCTGAGTTGCTCTCCTACACGCTAAGTAGGGCGTGTCGTCACCGATAAAAAACACAATTCGTGACAATATGAAAAATGGAATCCAGCTATACGAAATGAACAAGGTTTTTTTTAATATAAAAATTAAAACATTTCTATAAAATTAAACTTTATTAAATTCTATTCACAGGTGATTTATTGCCGCAAATGCTCAAAATATCCTCCATTTACTGTCTGGCATTCTCCTAGACGATAGTAGAAGCCGTCCACAGCATTACGAATGACTTCAGCTCGTATATTACGTATCTCCGCCGTGATTTTGTGCTTCAGATATTCAATATTGTCCGGTCTATCCTGATAAACTCTTTCCTTGAAATGTCCCCAAAGAAAGTAATCTAGGGGCGTTAAGTCAGGGGATCTAGGTGGTCATTCAATCGTACCGCGTCTCCCAATCCAACGATTTGGAAACATTTGATCTAAGTACCTGCGAACATTAATACCAAAATGTGGCGGAGCGCCTTCTTGTTGGAAACAAATTCATTCATCATGTATAGCTGGATCTATTCTATGTGGAAAAATCTGTGCTAGCGCAGGTATCAGTTCGAGTGTTAGGAAGTCTAGGTAGCGTTCGGCCGTAAGGTTTTCTTTAAAAAAATGGACCCAAAATTCTATTGTTGGTAATACCTGCCCATACATTAACTTTTTGAGGACGCTGCGTATGTGCTTCTGATAACCTGTGTGCATTTTCCTGATACCAAAAGTGATAATTGTGCCTATTAACCACTCCATTTCCAACTTTCGTCCCATTTCCCTTTTATCCACGCTTTCAAAGGTCACTGAAAAAATAGTCAAGAAGAGATTAATGATTTTTTTGGAAAATAACAAAATATTAAACCCTGTTCAGTTTGGTTTTCTTCCCGGTAAGAATACAGATGACGCCATTTTCTCTTTGCTCCATCAGGTTTACCTAAATATGAATGGCGGCGAGGCTGTTGCGGCAATATTCTGTGATTTTTCGAAAGCATTCGATTGTGTGGATCATAGAATATTGCTGCAGAAGTTGAGACGCTATGGGTTTGGGGAGATTACACTAAAGTGGTTTTCTACGTATCTTGAGGGTAGAATGCAAGTGGTGAGAGCTGATGGCGAATACTCTGATAAATCACTTATTACCAGAGGCGTACCACAAGGCTCTGTTTTGGTTCCCATTATATTTTTATTGTATCTAAATGACTTAGCAGCTTTAAAAATTCAGGGGTCGTTTACATTTTTTGCTGATGATACCAGTCTTCTTTGGCATGGTAAAGATAGGGACGACCTGAAAATAATTGTGGATAGGGACCTACGCGAAGTTAAGCTTTGGTGTGATGTAAACTTACTTTGCTTTAATATAAATAAAACCAGCATAATCACCTTTGGATTTGGCTTTAAAGATCTGTATCTAGATAATAAAATTGTAGAAAATAAACCCCCTTACAAAATTTTTAGGTCTTACCATAGATAATAAACTTAAATTTGAAGATCACATAAAAGCACTAAGTAAAAAGTTATCTGCTGGTTGCTTTGCAATTAGAATAGTTTCTAACGAGCTTAGTTGTTCTACGGCAAAAATGGTCTATTATTCACTATTTGAGTCCCATCTGAGATATGGTATCGCTTTTTGGGGATTCACTAACAAGCAACTATTTAACACAATATTTGTTTTACAAAAGAGGGCAGTTCGTTATTTGTGTAGAGTTGTAAGCCGGGAACACTGTCAACCACTGTTTATTCGGGAAAAAATTTTAACTGTGCCATGTCTGTTTATTTTAGAAACTGTGTCTCTTATGTATAAAAAGTATTTCAGTTTTGAAAGTCGAGATCATGTACATAATACTAGATTAAATGTAGAGACTAATATAAGCTTGCCTATACCAAAGTCTGCCTTAGCAAAGCAGTCTATTTTTTATGAAAGCAAAAAAATGTTTAATCATCTAAATCATGATCTAAAATCCACAGTAAATTACAGACTGTTTCATAGGCGTGTTAAAAATATTTTATTAGAGAGGGCTTATTACAGCTTGGAGGATTACTATAACGATACTTTTTGATATAACAGCCTTTTTATGGCGTCGGTCATATTAAGATTTTTTTTTTGTGTTTTACTTACATTTTAGGATAGTTCCTAATTTATTATGTTGTTTAGATAGTAGTCCTGTTTGTCAAATTGTTAGAACTTGCTCGTTATTTACATTTTTTATTGTTTTTAATACTTATATAATGAATATGCTTACTTTTAAGTACATGCTTTGTCAATAGAAATATTTTATTTTTTTGACAATAAAGTATAATTGACTATGACTATGACTAAGTAAAATTAAATCCAGTGGAAAGTCATTGTTGTCGTCACACCGTCTCATCATTTCCTCACAAAATTCCAAACGTCTATCATAATCGTCTTCCAATAGCTCTTGAACAAGGCATACCTTATATGGATGATATTTATCTTTTTCTAAAAACCTTCGAATTGCAGTTTGAGGAATATCCTGACTACGAGCCAATGAAACCGTTGAATGAGGATTTTCAGTAATTTCTAATGCTATGTCAAATTTTGTATCGTCATCCAAAGCAACTGTCCGACCAGATTTGGGCAAATCACGTACTTTACCGTGTTCCTAAAATTTGTGAAATATTTTACTAACTGTCCCTTGCGAGATTTATTTTTCGGGATATTTTGCATTAACTAAATCACGCACTTCAAGGTCATATCTCATTTTGTCTCCACATCCAAATAGTATCAAAATTTCGATACGCTGCCTTTTCGACATTATCATTATGATTTTAAAATGTTGGTTTTTGGCACGATACTAATATTCAGACTTCCGATTTACAACTAAAGTAAAGAATTATCCTGAACAGCCTGGTAGATCAAAAAAAAACACACACAAATACCTTATTTTTTGCTCTAGCAACAATAATAATGGTTCAAACTCTTCATCTGTTATTAATTTTCCCCAATAGTCTCACTACGGTAGTTATTTTATAGGCCATAAAATCCTGGTTATTGCAAATATAAAACTTGTTTACTTGGCACGGCCAGATTTCATTTTTCATGAGCTTTTCAACGAGCCCCCACAAGACATATGTCTCCATATATAAGTTGGGGTAACTTGGGAATTTTTTTTATTTAACCGAAAAATGTGAAAAACTCAAAATCAATTAGCGTGTTTCAGCGTTTTTTGAAAACATTACTTGCTCAAAAGATATGAATTTTATTCCAGACCTTTGGCCATCCCGGTATATAAAATCTATTCATTATTTGGGCCATTTAACTATATTTTTGAATATCAATGATCCTGAGTAACTGCAATATTTATCATGCTTTCTGAATCGCACAATTGGACGTTTTGAAATAAGACAGTTTATAATTATTATTATAGAATTATTTTCAGAATATATTATTATGATATCAATACGTAATAGGCTAAAACAAACATAATATAGTTGTTACAATATCTCAGTTATTTATTCCGTCTGTTAACGATTATTTCAATTTGCCTTAAATCGGCTTAAAACCCAATTTAATTTCGGTCTAAATTTTGAGATTCTCCGTTGGAATACTTAATGAACTGCGCTGCTAAAGTTCATTTACAATACATGGAATCGTTTTACCCAAATTAAAATGAGATTACACAAAGGCTGAAACGAGGGATGTTTAACGATACTGATGGGGGCAAAATCTCATTCGCAGTTATGAATAGCGTTTCTATTTTTAATAAATATAACATATTTGGCCTTCAGAACGGCCGGAAGGGAGTGTTGCCTCTTTTGAGGAAAGGCATCCAATCAGGACGTTCAAGTGGAAGGCCAACTGACCCGCCCAGTTCTGGCTCCTACAGTTCGGCAGCCTCGAAGACCAACCAGGTTGTTTTCAGGTCTAACAGACAAGGTGAGAAGGTGACCAAAGAAGAGGCGGACCGCTTGAGGATGCACCTCATTAACGAAATGAGGCGTACCAAGGCAGAGCTCCACTCCCGGCCTTACTGAGGCGTGGTGGTTTTTGGTTACCACGGAGGATGAGGAATCCAGGGATTGGCTGCTCAACACCTGTCAGCCACTGACCGAGGGAGAAGTGTCCTTTACAGCCGTGAAATCGGCGGACGCCCCATGGCCGGTGGAGATTGTCTTCACCTTGAAGACACAAGGGCAGCCGAAAATAGAGTACGTCACCGAGATGCTAGCCAGAACACCACCTTGAGTGTTCCGGAGTGGCAGCATCTGAACACCGAAGGACAACCAAGCAGTTGGCGCCTTCACTTCCTGGTGAGTAGGGAGGTCGTGGCTGGACTAGAGCTGGCCGGGTGGATTGTGTTCTTCGAATTGGTCGCTGTGCGAGTTTACAGGGTAACCATTCGGAGAGCACCCACCGGGCGGGGCACTTCAGCCGGGACTTCCAAACCATCAGGAAGCAGGCAATAGCCAAGTAAGGTGGCTACCCCTATCCATGGTGTCCCCCATGGCGCAATTAAGGGTAAGTCAAATAAATCTCCAGCATAGCCGAGATGCTAGTGCTGAATTGGCAAGCATTATGCCTGGAAAATCTGGAGAGATTATACTAATACAAGAACCTTACTTTTATAGGGAAAACATAAGGGGACTTGGGACCCCCGGCTTTACCATCTTGGCCGGGTGTGAAGGAGTAGAGAGGCCGAGGACATGTATCGTGATGTCCAGGGAGCTGCAGGGAACTCTGTTACCACAACTAAGCTCCAAGGACATCACGGTGATCCTGCTGGAATACATGGTGAGTGGCACAAAACATAAGTTATTAATTAGCAGTTAATATCTTCCGCATGATAACGCACAACTTCCCCCAACGGAAGAATTAATATAGTTAATAGAATACAGTAAAGACAAAGGTTTTCCACTAATCGTGGGGTGTGATGCAAACGCGCATAATATCGGAAAACCTTGAAGTAGCTAACGTAAATGCGGAACCAACTTTTGTGAATCGGGTTCGTCAGGAGGTTATCGATATTACAGTGGTAACTCGAGCATTTGCGGAAAAGGTAGTCAATTGGAGGGTAAGTAGGGACATAACTATGTCCGATCATAGAATGATCCGATTTGAAATTAAATCGGATAAGATGGAGAAGCCACTGAAAAGAATTCCGAGGGCAACAGACTGGAACAAATTTAGGGAAAGTCTGGTAATGTCCATGGGCACTTTAGGGCAGGCTATTTTATCAAAACAAGAACTAGAAATTGAGGTGGTAAAGCTAAACAGTATAATCATCGACTCCTATGAACAAGCGTGCCCACTTAAGAAAGCGAGCGCCCAGAGGCTGCCTTGGTGGAGTGATACTCTGGACCGTCTTAAAAAAGACGTGATAAGATCACACCGCCACGCTTTCAGGGAAGGGCGGCAGGAGCTCTGGGATGTGTATCTGGAAGCCAGAAGGAAATTTAAAATCGAGGTCCGACGCAGCAAAAGAGACAGCTGGAGGAAATTCTGTGAATAGATGGAGTCTCTCTAGGACTCAGCGCGTCTGCTTAAGCTGCTGGGCTCGGAAAGACAAAAAGAGATTGGCTCTCTGAAAACAGGCAAACGATGGACGGCGAACAGAGCGGAAACGATAGAGCTTCTTCTAAAAGCCCACTTCCCCGGAGAGGTACAGACTACCAACTGGGACGAGGAACCAGAGCCAGAGATGGACTGGAACCTTGCCCGCAGTGTGGTGACTGAGGAATCCATAACTTGGACAGTGCGGGAGTTCAGTTCATATAAGGCAGGCGGGCCGGATGGAATTATATCCATGATGCTGCAGGCGGGCCTTGACACGTTACTTCCTTACTTAAAGAGAGTATTCGATGCCAGCATAACAGTAGGGTACGTTCCACAAGCTTGGAGAGCAGCGGATGTCGTCTACATCCCCAAGGCAAGGAAGAGAGACTATTCCCATCCCAAGTCCTTTAGGCCTATAAGTCTAACTACATATTTAATGAAGACAATGGAAAAATGATTGACAAGTTCATCATGGAAGAGATCCTAACTGATTCTCCTCTACATGATAATCAGCACGCCTACAGAAGGGGTAAGTCGACTGAAAGGGCTCTCCATTCTGTAGTTAGAAGGGCTGAAAAGGCAATAGAAAACAAAGAAATGGCGCTAGCGCTCTTCTTTGACGTAGAAGGAGCTTTCGATAAGGCTAAAACGAAAACTATCTGTCAAGCCCTCCAGGCCAGGAGAACACCAGTTCATTTGGTCAAGTGGGTAAAAACGGCACTGGAAGACCGAAAGATCAGCGCCACGCTGGGAGAAGTTCGCGTTGAAGCCATGGTAAGAGGGGGTTGCCCACAAGGCAGCTGCCTCTCGCCACATTTGTGGTGCCTGGTGATGGACAGCCTCCTGAGAAGGTTAAATCTTGAGGGATTCTACGCACAAGCATATGCTGACGACGGGCTAGTAATGATCACGGGCAAGTTCGTGAGAACGGTCTGCGAGCGTATGAAGGTGGCGTGTCGGATAGTTCAAGGTTGGTGTGAGGAGAATTGTCTCTCAGTAAACCCAGGGAAGACCGAACTCATTCCCTACACAAGGAAATGAAATCTTACAGGTTTTATACATCCCATACTCTACCAGACGAGACTGAGCCTAAGTCAACAAGTCAAATATTTGGGAGTTATTTTAGACAGTAAATTGACGTGGAAGGCACACGTTGAACAGGTGGTGAATAAGACAACGGCGATTATGTGGCAACTAAGGAGAACGGTAAGTAGGAAGTGGGGTTTAAAACCTTACATCCTCCAGTGGCTGTACACTGCTGTGATAAGACCGAGGATTTTCTACGGATCCGTGGTCTGGTGGCCAGCGGTGGCCAGAGCCACTAATGTCCAGAAACTGGCCAGGCTGCAAAGGCTGGGTTGTTTGAGTATTATCAGAGCATTGAGAACAACTCCCGGAGCAGCACTGAACATCATCCTGGGGCTGCCGGACCTCCCGATCTGGATTGAGAGAGAGACAATGGCGGCTCACAAAAGGATGATCGACAGCGGCCGATGGCGAACGGACTACACAGAGAAAGGCCATACGACTATTGCCGCCAACATGAGTAGGGATCTACCCATCATTGCGACCAAAGGCAATATTCCAGATGGCAGATTAAGACTGAGAAGGAATTTCCAAGTGGAATTTCCATCAAGGGAAGAGTGGCTGTCCGGCCAGGTACGTACGCCGAGCGGCGTACACGCATGGTACACTGACGGCTCATGGATGGCTAATACACAGTCATCCGGAGCCGGTGTATACCTAGACAACACTAAATCAGGAGAAAGCACTTCGCTGGGGAGATATGCCACTGTTTTACAGGCGGAGGTGTTTGCTATTTTGAAAGTAGCAACCAAGGCGGAGGTAACAGAAGGTGTAGAGAGTATATATATTTACTCGGACACTCAAGCCGCTCTCAGGGCGATACAAAGACCCAGGGCAAGCTGTAAGCTAGTTCAGGAATGTAGAGACGCCCTAGATAGATTGGTTGTGCGCAAGGAAGTAAGACTCAGATGGGTTCCAGGGCACAGTGGCATCGAGGGCAACGAACGGGTCGATGAATTGGCAAGACAAGGCTCAATGAGCCACCTCGTCGGTCCAGAACCTGGTCTGGGCTTAAGTAAATGGCAAATTTTTCAGGAACTAAATAACTGGTCCTGGAACAAGACGAAGCACAATTGGAGAGGAAAAGAAGGATGCAGACAAGCCGAGGAAATGATTCTAAATCCTGACGGATCCAGAGCAAGGCGACTGCTAAAAAAGAGCCGAGAGGACGTCAGGAACTTGGTAGGTATCCTGACTGGGCATGGAAGCCTAAACAGACATCTGCATCTTATCGGCCTGAGGGACAGCCCACTCTGCCCGAACTGCGGGACAGGGGAGGAGTCCTCATACCACTATATAGGAATTTGTGATAGGTGGAGTCGCCTAAGGAGGAAGATACTGGGAGCACCAACACTTGCTCGGGAAGATCTAAAGGATCTGGACTGGGAGGACGTCCTCACCTTTATCAAGGTGACGGGCCGTTTCAGGGTGGGCCGGGTGTTGGAACTAGCCAGGTAGGGGAGGGCTGATCGGGGACGGTGAAAAGGACTTATAGGCCTACTTACCGGGCTTCGGCCCCCCACCCTTACTACTACTACTACTACTACTACTGGCCTTCAGAGGCATACCTAAATAGTTAGACAAATATAGTGAAAAATATTTAGATCAATAACGTGTGCAATCTATTCCTATTATAATATTTTTAGCGCCACACTGTCCTGCGATAATGCCCTAATACTATTTAGTGAAGTTAGTAGTGGGTCATGAAAACTTATGTAGGTTAAGTACAATATATATGGGAGGTACTTGATCTTAAAATATGTCTTACTAAAATATTGCTCGATTAAAAGAGACTTTTTATTTCTTATAAAACGGGGTGTGCTTAAAATCACACGACATAAGTAAAAACTTCAACAATGCGACATTAAAATTATGCGTTTTATATTTTGAAATTACTTGCCACAACTACGACGTTTAAACTATATTTTACCTCGAAATCTTCCATAAAATCGGCAGAAATCGCAGCTTACCGCTTGAAAAATGTAAAAATTCTCCGACTCTGGCCTTATCCCGTTTTCAAATTGTTTTAAATGAGTAGTCCGATAAATAAGTCTACTTACTTAACCCAAAACGCAAGACTCCTGCGTTTAAAAGAGAGACAAAAGATCTTATTTCGAGAAGACACATCACATGTTACAAAGTTTAGGATAATTTACAATGCAAAGTATCATTTGTGATGTTGTTACGTTCTGGCTCTCATCTGACCATTAGCAAGTTCCTCTAATGCAGCATTCCACTTATCTTATCTATTTACATCTGCATTTGAAAACTTCATTTTGCATCGCAATGCCATCTCTACTTTTAATTTATTATCTTTATTCCTGGTTTGAATAATTGCTAGTTTCAACTCATCTAGGATGCGTCCAACCTCCGAATATTGATCTTTGAATTATAAAAATTTTATGTGACTTTAAGAAGATAATTAGACGATTGTTGTTACTCAATATGTAGCTGATTTTCGTCGTTGAAAATGATGTTTATAGCAACAAGGCAAAAATGAGTTCTTATATAATTTAAAATGAATCATGTCGTTATGAAAACTACCTCCTTTTAAAAGCCACTTAACGCTAGTGGTAAAGTAGTGCGATAAAACATCTAGTGCAAACAAAGTGTTTAGCACCATTTCATTCCCCATTTTTGTAACAAATTTGCTAAATGAATATTAAAACAGGAACAATGGAAGTCACACCATGTGCTGCCTCGGCCCCCACTAAAATAGAAGATCGGTTGAATATGAACATTTAGTGCTCGTAAATAAGCATTCTCGCAGAACTGCTCGTAAAATAAGTCATTGTATCTCACTTTGCTTCACATTTAAATTTCTATTTCGCTTACAAAGTTCATAATTTATTCTACAATTAAAAAGCGGTTTATTACATATTTAGTCTAAAGTATTGTCATGAAATTTCTTTATTGATTAAAATCCTTCATACGGCTACACTGTTTAATTATTATCATTGTTCGACCATTGTTTTATAACATAAACTTGTCTTTCTTAAAATGCAGTTTACCGCAACAAAGCATAAATAATATTTTATGAGCTACGAAAGCTACGAAACGGGTTCTTACATAATTAAAAAAGAATTATATTCCGTACAAACTGGTAGTTATGAAAACTATCTCATTTTAAAAGCCATTTAACACCAGTGATAAAGTGGAGCGATAAAATAACCAGCGAAAACACAATGTTAAGCGCCATTTCTTGCTCCGTCTTAGTAACATATTTCCTAAATGAATACTAAAATGCGAATGGGGAAGTTGCACCATGTGCTACCTCGGCACCGGCAAAATAGAAAATTTGGTTTGGCTTTTAAATATCCATTACCTCTAAACTGATAGTAAAATAAGTCATTGAATCTCACTTTGGATAGTGCTTATAATTCTATGTTGTGCTATGGCAAGATAATGATGAATTAAAAATAGATATTTATCGTATCATTTATACGTATTTTTATCTCACTATCTCAATACATATAAATGTAATAAAATATAAATAAATAAATACAAATACCACTATTAGACGAACTTGTTATTCGGTTGTTATTCGGAGATGACAGTGTTATGGTTTACTGGAACATATTTGGCCACAACCATTTTCAGATGGACGATTCATATTTTTAAAATATGTTATAAGTTCGAACGACTCCAAGTTTAATACGATCCATTCAGCCATTTTGAAGTTATTGATATTTCCAAAAATGTTCCAACACTCCACCATTTATCTTTAGGAGATATAGCAAAAAGCAGTTGACGACAAAAAATCGAATTAACCTCGGTTTTAAAGTAGCAATGCATTTTAACTATCTTTAACATTTCCTCTTGGCCGCTTTAATCGTCAATTTTACACCGTAAACGACAGTTACTTTTCGAGATGTTGTATTCGTATTTGCTAAAAATACAAAAAGCCTTTGAAAGTAACCACATTTTGTTATAATATAAATTTCTAAATCAAAATTATATTGTCTTTTAATATTTTGTGCGCTATCCTTATTTGCAACAGGAAACTGACAAGTTGATTAGCGTTTCACAGGCAAGCAACAACCCAGTATTTCACCTATCTCCATTTCAACTCTTATTAATGAGAGCTGCTTCAGTTAGTTTTATATTTAAGGTCAAAACAAGCAAGAAGAAACTTTTGAAAATCTTAGAATACTCATCACCAACATGTGTCTGAATATTATATGAGAAAGAAAGCTATTCAGATGGCGTGCGAGTAGTACAGACGTGGTCAATATCGCTCTTCTAAATTTGCCCTAAAAGTCTATTTTATGTTCAGGTTTTTCACCATTCTATAGTTAAAGTGATTGTATAAGGCCTAGTGTTGGTTAGTGGTAATTGATTATCTTTTGTTGATCTGGACTTTCCCGCCAATATGGGGCTGTCATCGGCTGACTTAAGAGAAATCAGGTCTGCTATCATCAATACGTTTAACGACAAATTTCTTCAGGAAATAGTGGACAAAGTGGCAGTTATGGTAGAAAAACAATTTGAGCAACAATTTAAGGCTCAGAGGGAGACAATTAAAATACTCCAAGATAGAGTCAGCACGCTGGAAGAAAATAATAAACAACTTCAAAAAATGGCTGATGACCAAGAACAATCCTCTTGTAATATGAACGTGCGCATATTGGTATTCCTGTCGAAAATGGTGAGGATTTACACTCTAAGGTTTTAAATTTATTTGCTGAAAATTTAAAGGTTAATATTTTGAAAAAGGATGTAAAAAAATGTTACCGAGTCGCGTCCAAACGTGCAAATGATAAGCCTCCTGCAGTACTTGTGCGGTTTTCTGACGATTCGGTTCGTGTGTCAGTACTGAGAGATCGAAAAACACCTTAAAAATACCGGTGTCCAAATTAAAGAAGATCTAACTAAAACTCGGCTTTCTCTTTCCGGCCAAGCAGTTCGTAAATTTTCTAATAAAAACTCGTGGGTGTTGAATGGAAACATTTATGTGAAAATCAATGGCGTTGTGCATCGTATTTCAGATAATTCGGAAATCCATAATTTAAATCTTTAAAGGTATTTATTTCACATATCTTTTTTCTGCCGAATCAGACTAGGCCAAAATGTGTATTTATTTAAATTTTTTTTCCTCATTTAAGTATTCCATTTGGGACAAGTGTGGAGTTTTAATTATTATTAGTGTGCATGCAATTTATTATTGTATTCTAAATAACTAGTAATATATCTCAATTAATCTTTACGTTTTGGCGTTTATTTCTCCGCATTTTTCCTAGGTGGATTACATGTTTATATTTTTGTGTATCTTTCATATCTCTATTATTTACAAATATGTGTATTTTTTGCCAATGGTACTTTAGGGGTTAATCAATTATTCTTAATTTCAACTTGGGCGGTATGGATGTCCGTTTATATTGTTTTTTTTTTGTTGTGTTTGTGAGTAGGTACTATTCACACATTTTTTTTGTTTATTCTGTTAATTTAATTAACTCTGCTTTAAACTTCCTTTTCTTATCTCTAATAAATTACTAAAACAACTATTTTCATGTTGTATTGCTTTATTTGTTTTTCTCTAAATCAGTATTTTGATATAAATATTTACATTTTATTATTATTGGCACATCATGAAGGTGGGTCATTTGAATGTAAGGTCCTTGTATACGGGTTTTAATGGACTCAAGAGTCTAATAGAGGAAAATGATTTTGGTATTGTTTTACTATCTGAGACATGGCTCTCTGATGGTGATGGCTCTGAACACTTTCAAATTCCTAATTATCAGTTTTTCAGGAAAGATCGAGAGGGAAGAGGTGGAGGTGTTGCTCTATATATAAAAACGTCTTATACCATTGAACTGGTAGCATTTGATTTTAATATTAATGTACAATTGGAACTTCTGATTTTTAAATTGCAATTATTTAAAAAAACCTACGCATTTATGGTTTTTAACAGACCACCAACTTTAAATTTTAATAGTCTTATAACAGATTTCGACAATATGTTTTCTTATATTTATCCAACAGTATATGAAATTTTTTGTCTAGGTGATTTCAATATCAATTTGCTAAACCATAATAATCCGTTGACTTCCCTTTTCGAAAATTATAATCTTGTACAAATTATTGAGGAACCAACTCGCATATTCAGTACTGCCAGTACACTGATTGATGCATTGTTTGTAACAAACCGTTCTTTGGTAATTAAAAGTGGCGTTATTTCTGCTGATGAGATTTCTGATACATTGTGATTTAAATTTTACAACAGCGCAAATTGTGCCGAAAATTATTCGTTATAGATCATTTAAACACTTAATTTTAATGAATTTTTAAATACTATGCATAACTTACCCTTTAATAACATATTTTATGAAAATAATATCGGCAACAAAATAAAGATTTTGAATGAACTTCTTTTGACTTTGTTTGATATTCATGCCCCGATAAAAGAATCACGAATCACTAAACCGAAGGCGCTATGGTTAACAGCCAATGTAAATATATATTTGTGAAACAAAGAGACAGTGCTCCGCGAAAGTTTAAACGATCTAAACTTAATGAAGATTGGATCAACTATAAATTTTTGAGGAATTTTACATTGGCTGAAATTAGAAGGGAAAAGAAAAGTCATTTGGATTTATTGTGTGCCGAGAAAAGTCCAAGACAAATATGGTCTGCACTGAGAAATTTTAATATATGTACACCTAGTAATAAAACTGTGCCAGAGGCTTTCTCTGATCCCAACGCAATTAATAATTTTTTTGCTTCATTTGTTCAAAACACTTCCAATTGTAATGACAAAGTTACATACTATGAACATAATATTTATAATGAAAATTTACGATTTTCATTCAGATTGGCAACTGAATCTGAGATAAATAAAGTTTTACATAACATCAAAACCAACGCAACAGGAGTAGACGAGATTTCACCTTTAATGCTTAAATATTGTAGCCCTTTTCTGGATAAATATATTACACATATAATCAATTGTTGTTTAGAAATAGGTTACTTTCCGGATCAATGGAAAATTTCAATAAGTAAACCAATACCAAAAACTGCCAATCCAATACGTATAAATGATCCTCGCGTAATAAGTATTCTCCCGGCAATTTCAAAAATCTTCGAAAAAATTTTACACAATCAAATGTACAGCTACTTTATTGATAATAATATTGTTCCCCAAACACAGTGTGGCTTCAGAGAGAATTTCGGTACTGCGATAGCTTTGACTAATGTAATTGATGATATTGTTCGGGCTTGCGATAAGAATATGAATGCCATATTAATACTTTTGGACTTTACAAAAGCTTTTGATACCATTAATCATTCCCTTCTGATTTCCAAATTGAAACACTATGGCTTTACGAATAAGTCCTGTCATCTTATTAGATCATACTTGACAAACAGATTTCAAAAGATATATTCCAATAATAACTACTCTGAGGAGGCGCAGATATTGTCTGGGGTGCCCCAAGGTTCCATTTTAGGGCCGCTACTTTTTCTTGTGTACACCGCAGATATTTTAATATTTTATTGTAGGGTGCAAGCTTTCGCAGATGACACTCAGGTTTATTGCTGTTTTGATGCTGACAGTTATCAGAGGACTGAGCAAAATATTAATGAGGATCTTACAAATTTGAGTGAACTTTCAATATCCCATAATTTGCATCTTAATCCCTCTAAATCAACTATGATGATTTTTGGAAGCAAAAACAAAGTTAACTTTCTTAAAAATATTTGTAATTTATCAATAAATGGTTCAAAGTTAAATATGGTCGATACAGCAAAAAATTTGGGCTTATCGTTGGACAACCAACCTAGAATCCAGGATCATTTAAAAAATACTTTTCAAAAAACTTATGTTTCTTTGAAAATTCTCTACAATAATAGACATATAATGAGTTTAAATTTGAAAAGAACTTTATGTGAATCCCTAGTATTGTCTAATTTCAATTATTGTGATTTTATTTATGCTTTTTGTCTCGATCAGGAAAGTAGACCTCGTATACAAAAAGTTCAAAATATGTGTGTGCGCCTAGTGTATGATATCAGGAACTACGATCACATTTCTCACTTTTATAAAGAAATTAATTGGTTGAAGATGGATAGTCGTAGAGTCCTTCATTTTTGCAGTTTTTTAATTAAGATTGTTAACGATCCTAGGTCGCCAATCTCGATCCGGGAGCGCCTCACTTTTCGCCGTGAGGTTCATAATAGGAATATGCGAGGTGGAGCTAAGTTAACTATGCCTCATCATCATCATAGTGCTATGTTTCAGCGTGGGTTTTCATTTAATGCTGTTAAATATTATAATTTGATAC
>JAEQML010058837.1:0-29507 GCA_016904865.1 Pissodes strobi
AGTGCAAAAATTCTGTTTCGGTATTGTGGATAAAGCTCTGTTTTAGTGCATGTTGCCGAAGGTTCCAAACCCCAACATAGTTGAAAATTTTAAGATTTTGAAAATTTTTAATGAAATATGAGTTTTGGAATTTTTAAGTGAGATTTTTAATTTTGGAAAATGAACGAACCTTTTAGAAATTTTGAAAATTTTTTAAAAATTTTTTTGAAAAATTTGAGAATTTTGAATTTTTGAAAATTTTGAAGAAAGAATGATTTTGATATTATTTTTTTTTGGGTTTTTTGATTTTTTATTTGTGTTCGTGTTGTGTGCATGAGTGTTTTTTACGAATGCGAGTTTGCTAGTTAACCACTGAAATTGGCAAATAATTTCAGTGTTGGGTTGTTGTTAATTAGTTCAGTTATTCTATTAATTTTTGCTGCTATGTCCTGTTCGGACATTGGTAAGAGAGTAATTAAATCGTTTGATTGCTGCGTCGCATTCGTATTTGTGTTATTTGTAGTGTTTATAGTTGTGTTTTTTGGTACAGTGTTGATTGGTTTGGTTTCTTGCTGTGGGTGTGTGATTTGAGCGTATGTGATGTTATTGTTTACTGGTCTAGTTTGTGTTAGTGGTTTTTTGAGGTTTGGGTTTTTTGTGCAAAGTGAATAGTTTGCCGGGTGCTCCCCTCCGCAATTACAGCACTTTGCTGGGGTTTCAGTAGTTTTGGTGCATTCTTTGTAAAAATGGGGGCCTGCGCACCTATGGCACACAGGCTTGGCAAAGCAGTTTGAAATTGTATGTCCAAACTGCTGACAATTATGGCATTGTGAATGTGTTTTGTTTAAGCTTCCTCTCTGAAGCTCGATAGTTACTGGCAAGAAGTTAATTCTTTCCTCTTCAAGGATTTTGATATCGGATTGAGGGAGGAGTACTTTCACAAAATCAGTAAGAAACTGACGTCTCTTACCAGTCCTGAGCCAGTACAGCTCCCTGGGGTGGTAGCCCCTATCCTCGATGTCGTTTTTGATATCAGTTAATGACATTTTATTATCAAGTCCCTTAATTATGATGTTTAACATTCTATCCTCGGGGAGAAAATAAGAATGGAAAGGGTACTTTTTGGTTTTGAGGTATTTGGAAATGCTTCTATGATCATTCGGAGAGTTGGGGGTGATTTGGATTCTCAGTTTTGATTTTTTCATGTTTGAAAAATTGTACTTGAGATATGTCAGATCCTGATATATCTTTGTCCAATGTTCTGGGCACCTGATGATTATCGGTACCACATCTGAATTTTTTGTGGCTGAAGTTTGGGCAGGGATGTCTTGGGTGTTTGTTGCTGATTTCTCAGCTTGAGTTTGAGCCGAAGGGGTGGCCTCGTCTTGCTTCTTGTTTAAAGCGGCTAGAGGTTTGAAAATGATTGTTGGAATGGGTACTTGAGGTACTGGGTTCCTCTTTGATTTCTTCAGGGGAGGGAACTCCTCTGGGGATGGTTTTCTGGCTGGCTTATTTGTGGAGTCAGAAGAGACTTCCATCTCTTCTTCCTCTTGTGCTGAATTTACGGAGTGGGCCACGGTTGATTTTGTGTTTGTGTTTTGCTTATTGAAATGAATTCTTACTTCTTCTTGAAATGCTTTATTTTCACTATGTAATTCAGTGATCATTTTGCTCTGACCACTGACTTGATTTACTAAATGTTGATTTTGAGTTTTTAAATCAGTAATTAGTTCGTTACATTTTGATAAGTCTGGTTTAAGATTTTGAATAGTTTTTCGCAGCTCTCGGTTTTCAACCTCAAGCTGCTCAATTTTAGTTGAATCCATTTCAGTAGGCTGTGTTATGTGTCGTGAATTGGGTATGTGTGCTTGTTGTTTTTTACTCACTGTTTTTGTCTGTGGTAATGTTTTGGTCGCCTTTTTCGACGTCGGTTTATAAGCCGACGGATTTTCGGAGCAGTCTTCCCTGCTGCCTGTAGCCTCTTGTGTTTCCATACAGTTGTTGGGTTGTTCTGTTGAATCTTCTTCCAAAGTGGCGAGATACATGCACTCAAGGTACGATCGTGCCGCCACTTTGTTGTTGTGCTAACGTCAAACGAATTTTATATACGATGGCATGCCAACGTTAAACGATTTTTGTATAGCATGCACTACACTGAAAAGTATAGTGCTGCCGGTTTTGTCGTTAGCTTATGTTGTTTTCACTACACTTTTGGGCTTTTTCGGAGAGCGGTTTGAGACGCGTGTTGCTTGCGCGACCGAAGCAACAGAACTTAATAATAATGAATAAAAAAACTGACGTTCTCTATGGCAGAAAACGCGTTATATATGCGCCGGTACCGGAGCGACCTATGCACGAGACATGCCACGCCTCCCCCGCGTCGATCGGGCCTATCAAATCTCTCTATTCTGTAGTCGCTAACTCGGAGAGTATAGTCCGGCGTTAGGTACGTTTCGACGAGAAAAACAACCTGTAAATTGGATGCATGCAAAACATTACGAAACTCGCCAAGCTTGTTTCTAATACCATTACAATTCCATGATAAGATTTGGAGCATTTATATGTCGAATTTTGCATAATCGACGGAAAAGAAGCGGAGTGAGGCTTGAATCATTTCCGCCTTATCTCCCCTGCATGCTTCTATCATGTTACAATAGCAATCTAATGCTAGATAAAGTGGCTCCAAATTAATTAAGTTATTAATTTTAGTGACTATATTGTTGAGATTAGACATTGTGTCTGCAATGTTTAAGTTAGAGTTATTATTGGGATTATTTACATTGTTAAGAGCTCGAACAGAACCACTAACCTTATTCTGATGAACATTAGCATTAAAATTAGCATTGGTTGGTTGCTGTTGTTGTCTTCGGCTACTGCGTAGTGCGGGGAAGGCTTTCTGGTAGTTTTCGGTTCGTTGGCCATTGCTTAGGCCTTGGCCCGCTTGGCCGTCAGCTACGGGGTTGTTTGGGCCTCTCCAGGCCGGTTTGGCGGGGGGTGGAGCCGGGCGATAGGTTTGCTTTGGCTTGCTTGCGGGTGTTGCCGTTGTATTTGTTTGTATCAGATTTATTTTATAAATGAATACAGGGCAGGTTTCGTCAATAGAACGGTGTGGGCCGCTGCAGTTGACGCACTTTTGATAATCGGTATTGCATTCGATAATCTCATTTTCCCCGGCGCATTTGCTACATGCCACCCTGCGATTGCAATATATCCTCGCATGTCCAAATTGTTGGCACCGCTTACACTGCAAAAGCGGCTTGTTGGAGCGGCGTAGTTCCCATGACACACGAACGCACATGATGGTTTTCACTTCGCTGTTTAGTCGTTTGATGCTGTAATTAGTCCCAAGTACAACTGAATACATTGGAATGTGTGTCTTTCGCATCTCAAAGACATTCTTGGGCGTGATGTTATACTCGTCACTGAGAGCATTGATTATGTCCTGGGTGGCTATATGAACAGAACCGAATTATTACCATTATATATTTTATTTCAACATTAATAATTTGACAACTATAAAACTTAGTCTAACTATGCCTAGGCTTATATATGTAATACATAATACCTAATTTATAGGTTGTTTCGCCTGGCGTTGTTCCTCCAACGCCATGGCCAACCGTACATGGCACCCATAAGGGGGACGTTCTTATCCTACTTATCCTAAGTGCAGTAGTACTACTAGTGGTATGCTCATTACTTGGGTGCAATCCCCTTCAATGGCGCTTATTTACAGATTAGCCGAAGCCAGGTGTTGGATAATACTGTTTTTAGGAGGTTATTATTAGTACTATGTTGGTTATGCAAGGAAAACTACAATAAAAACCTTGCTTGAACTGCTCTTTTGAGCAGGCGGTCATAAATCTAAGGATATCACACTATATACAACATGTAGTGTATATATACTATGTACAGCTATTTACAATGTATTGCTTGTAGAGCACAAGCTTATTCCAGTACGTTCAATTATCATTACATCAAGGCGCGACGGACGAGTCCGACGGATCAGGCTGCAGGAGCAAGGATGCTTCGGTGGTTGGCAGTCAAGTGTGTATATGGCTTAGTGTGTGTTTCCATTGTGCTAGTGCGCTGGGCACTCTTGCACTGTCTTGGTCCATGTTGTTTTCCGTTATTGGTTTACGTGTCGTCTTGGTTCCTAGGATGTCTTGAATTCTTGATGCCGGTTAGTGAAGGAGCGAGTGTTGTTTGGTTTTGCGATTTTAAGCAGACAAGAGAATAACTGTAGACACCTAGGCGAGGCTGATCGCTTTGGAGTATGCAGATTTCTCCGCAAGTCCAAAACGATCACCCCAGGAAAGAACTGCACGTGATACGCAGGGTGTTACCCCCTGACTCTACTTCTACGCATGGAGCCCATACGGCGAGCTACCCCGTGCAGTCCCTTAATGCCTGTACACCCCCGTTTTTAGGCGGGAACCCGGCCTAGGGCATCAGCGATGCTCTCGTCTCCAGCTGTTTTTGAATCATTCTAGTTTTGTTAGTGATATGTGTGATTTAAAATTTTGAAAAAATTTTGAAAAATTTTGATTTAAAAATTTTGAAAAATTTTGAGTTTGAGATTTTTGATTTTTCGAAAAAGAACGAACCTTTTTTGAAATTTTGAAAATTTTGAGTTTTTGAAAATTTTGAAAGTTTTTGGAAATTTTAAATTTTGAAGATAGAATGATATTGATATTATTTTTTTGGGTTTTTTCATTTTTTCTTTGTGTAATGTGAGTGTGATTTAGTGCTCTGGTGGGAGTAGTAAGCTTTTATGTACTGTTCTGTTTGGATGTGCTACTCTGCTGAATAGTGTTCGTATTATTGGGTTTGTGTGGTTGCGAACTTGTTCTAAGAATATTGTGTGTTTGCCTGCCAGATATGTGTTTATTGTGTCTACTTTGAGGTCGTTGTGAATGTCTGCATTGCGAACGTACCAAGGTGCGTTCACAATTTGTCTAAGTGTTTTGTTTTGGAATGTTTGAAGTTTTTTCTTGTTTGTTTTGCATGCATGTGTATATACTATGGCTCCATATAGAATTTTGGGCTTTATTATCTGATTATAGAGCATTAGTTTGTTTTTTAGTGACATTTTACTATTTCTGTTAATTAATGGATAGAAAGCTTGTTTGGCTCCAATGCCTTCGTTTACTTTTGCTTGAATGTGCTTTTGAAAAGTGAGTTTGCTATCTAGGGTTACCCCTAGATATTTAAGAGAGTTTGACCATCTTATTACTGAATTTTCGAGATTTAAATTTGGAATAGGTTTATTACGTTTTGTTGTTATGAGCAAGGCCTGTGTTTTACCTTCATTAATTTTAATATTCCAAGTTTCTGCCCATTCGTATATGGAGTCTAAGTGTTGTTGTATGTGATTTTTGAGTCTTGTGTGATTGTTGTTTGTTGAGAATATGCATGTGTCGTCTGCGTATATGGAGAGTTTAGTGTTTGGGTGTCTAGGTATGTCTGTTGTGTATAATGAGTATAGCGTAGGCGACAGAGGAGAGCCTTGGGGGACTCCTGCCTCTATGCGCCTTGTGGTGGATAGTGCTGTGTTTATTTGTGTAGTGAAGGATCTGTGTTTGAGGAATGAGGCTATGAGTTGAGTTAGTGGAGGTGGAAGATTGTGTAGTCTGTCTAGTTTGTGTATGAGTCCCTCATGCCATACTTTGTCAAAGGCTTTTTCGACGTCAAGGACTACAACTCCGGTCGATGCCCGTCTTTGCAGTCCTCTAGTCGCCTCCTCAACAAGCCTGGCAAGTTGGAGCTCGGTGTTGTGTTGTTTTCTGAACCCAAACTGTTCGTCTGGGATCAGATTGTTTTGTGATATGTGTGAGTTTAATCTTTCCAACACAACCTTCTCCGTCAGCTTGCTCAGCGATGAGAGCAAGCTGATAGGTCGCCAGTTTTGAGGAAAGATCAAGTTTTTGTGAGGTTTAGGTATTAGTATTATTTTTGCTTTTTTCCAAGATTTTGGAAAGTGTTTTAGTGATAGTATTGTGTTTATTATGTAGGTGAATTTGAGTATGGCTGTTTGTGGTAAGTTTTTTAGTGCTCTGTTTGGTATGTTGTCGTAGCCGGGTGCTTTCTTCGGGTTTAATTGCGCAATAATTTGCGCAATTTCTGCCGTGTTTGTTGGTCTTGTTTCGTCGTCTTGGTGTTCGTTTTCGTAAGTTAGTATTTCTCTGTAGTTTCTCTCTATGGTTGCCTCGTGATCTATATCCTGGGCCCCATCGCCCAAGGTGAATTGCGATTCCAGCGAGTCTGCGAAGGCCTCAGCCTTCTCTTCGCTGGAATACACCATTCCTCTCAGTCCATGGATGTTAGGATATGTCACTTTGTTGCGACCTTGCATCGTTTTGGCGATTCTCCATAGAGAGTTGTTTTGTGGGTTGACTGTTGTGATGTATTCTGTCCATGCGTTGTTTTTGTGAGTTTTTATGTCTGTTTTGATTGTATTCGTGAGTCTGTTTGCTAGTGTGTTTAAGTCTAGGTTGTTTGTTAGTTTGGCTCGTCGTTTTAGCCTGTTTCGGAGCCTTATGTTGTCTTTTATGTTTTGTGGAAGCGAGTATGGGTTGTTTTGATTTGTGTGTACTGTTTTTGTGGCTGCGTTTATGGCTGCTTGTATCTCCTCAGTGAACCTAGCAACTTCGTTGTCTAGTTCCGCTTTGGAGGCGATGTATGGTAAGTTGTGCATGTTTTGTGTTAAGTGTTATTTGAATATGTTCCAGTGTATGAATTGTTGTATGTTTGCTTGTTTGTGTTCGTGTATGTTGTTTATTGTGATGGCAATCGGAGAATGATCTGATGAGGATAAATCCTCCAGATTGTCAATCACAACATTGTGTGCGATGTTTTGAGTGAGTACTATGTCTAGTATATCTGAGCGTTCGTGATGGAAGTGTGTGGGTTCAAGTGGTGCTTGTACTGAGAAGTGCAGTTCTTGCGAAGCTCTTAGCAATGCAGTGCCACCTGCATTGGTGGCCCTGCATCCCCAAGATCTATGTTTGCAGTTAAAATCTCCTGCTGCAAGAACTGGTAGTGTGTAGTTGAAGAGTTTTGTGGTTTCGTCTAGTGGTAAGTTGTGTTGTGGTGGTTTGTATACTGAATGAATGACAATGTCTCCGTCAGTTAGACTGACTTTGATGCTTGTCACCTCCAGTATGTCTGACTGTGGTGGTTGTATTGCGTCATGTGTAATGTTGTTTTTTACAAAAATGGCAGTGCCGCCCCCCATACGCTGTGCCCTGTCATTTCTGTAGATTGTGTAGTTTTTGATGTGTAATCTTGTTTGTGGACGTAAGAATGTTTCCTGTACGAGTGCAATGTCTATGTTATTTTCAGTCAGGTAGTCAGCAAACTCGTGTCTTTTGGGGTAAAGAGAGTTCGCGTTCCAACTGACTAAAAATAGGTGTTTAGGTTTGTTATTAGCCATTGAGATTCGCAAATAGTCTCAATGTCGGATTTTTATTTATAATTTCTGAAATTTTATTCAGTTTTGTTACTATGTCTTGTTCAGACATAGTAAGAAGAGCAATTAATCCGTTTGCTTGCGGCATTGCACTCGTTTGGGAGTTAGTGTTTGTGTTTTTGTTTGTGGGTGTTGTTTGTGTAGGTTTTGGAGGTTGTTGTTGTGGTTGTTGTTGTTGTTGTTGTTGTTGTGGTGGTTTAGTGACTTGTGCAAATGTTATGTTTGTGTTCACTGGCCGTGTTTGTGGTAGAGGTTTCTTAACGTTCGGATTTTTGGTGCATTGTGAGTAATTGGCTGGGTGTTCCCCCCCCGCAGTTGCAACACTTTGCTGGGGTATCGGTGGTTTTTGTGCACTCTTTATAAAAGTGCGGACCTGCGCACCTATGGCACACAGGTTTGGCGTAGCAGTTTGAGATGGTGTGCCCAAACTGCTGGCATTTGTGACATTGAGTTTGAATTTTATTGATGCTTCCTCTCTGAAGCTCTACACTGACTGGCATATAATTGATCCTGTCTTCTTCCAGAATTTTAATATCGGACTGAGGAAGAAGTACTTTGACTGAATTAGTAAGAAACTGACGTCTCCTACCGACCTTCAGCCAGTAAATCTCCTTGGGGGAATAGCCCCTGTCCTCTAGGTCGTGTTTGATGTCCTCAATGTTCATTTTGTTATCTAGGCCCTTGATGATGACATTTAAGAGCCTGTCTTCCGGGAGGAAGTAGGAATGGTATGGGAACTTTTTGCCTTGCAAATATCTTGTGATGCCTCTATGGTCACCAGGAGTATTTGGGGTCAATTGAATGCCTAGTTTTGACTTTTTAACATTTCCGAAACCAAGTTTCAGAATTGTTAAATCTTGGAAAATTACTTTCCAGTGCTCAGGGCATCTGATGATGATGGGCACCACATCTGATTTTTTGGGGGCTGATTGGGCACTTGGGGTTGGTTGGGGGGTTTTGGTTTGTGGCTGAGATTGGGCCGAAGTACTGGCCTCTGCGTGCTTCTTCATTGAAGCAGCTAATATCGGCTTGACGGTGGCTGGAAAGTTATTGGGAGGGATTGTGTCCCTCTTTGATTTTTTCAGAGGTGGGAATTCCTCTGATTTGGGTATTCTGGAAGGTTTTTCGGAGTCTGAAGAGACTTCCATCTCTTCGTCCTCCTTGGTTTCAACTGCGGGGGGTTGCACTATGTTTTGTGTACTGTTTAGTTGTGTGTGAGTGTCTGTGTCGGTGTTTTGCGGCACATTGAAATGGTTCGTCATATTTTTCATGTCTGTGGAGAGTTCGTTAATTTTAGCAAGAAGTTGTGCAATTTGCGCACTCTGTTCGTAAATTAATTTATGACTTTTGTCTGAATCCTGTCTCAATTTGTTAATAGTTTTCCTGAGCTCGAGGTTCTCTGCCTCGAGTTTTTTAATGAGGGACGATTCCATTTTAATGTGCGTTTTGTGTTGTTGTATAGTGTTAGATGTCAGTTTTATCTTACTTGAATGCACTTTATGTACTGGAGATTTGTCGCGCTCCTTCCTCACTGCTCCTGTCATCGCCTCTTCCGGCGGATTTTTCGTCGTGCAGGCTTCCCTGCTGCCTGAGTTTTCTGCTTCCTTCGTTGTTGTGGTGTGTTGTTCTGCTGCTTTGTTCACAAAGTGACGAGATACATGCACTCGAGGTACGATCGTGCCGTCACTCTGTGTTGCGCTTGTTGCGCTAACGTCAAACGAATTTATTTACGCCAGCGTGAGCCAACGTCAAACGATTTTTGGTAGCATACACTACACTGAAAAGTATAGTGCTGCCTATTTTGTCGTTAGCGATTTTACCTCACTTCACTTCACTTTTTTAAGTGTGTATATGGGTCGAGCTGCAGCATATTTATATGCGGAGCAGGTCCCTTGACAAGCCCCGCCCCCATGTCCCCATCAGTGCACATTGCCCGCGAAGGTTGTGCACCTCTGCTCTCCTGATACTGTGAAAATTAGTCAATTTTAGAAAATCATTAGAAAGTGGGATGAATGGGTTGTAAAGTGATAGTTATATTATACTTGGGCTAAGGAGGTCTTAATTGCTTGTAGTACATCGACGTTTTGCCATATATGGTTCCGTGCGGGGTGCGATGCTCGGGGTCGTATCTCCTGTTTGCAATGTTAGCCGTCAGCGGCGATCCCTTAATCTGCTGCTCGAAGAACCTGCACGCGTGGTCGTCGATATGTTCCTCAACGTATTTGACTCTAGCCCACGCATGCAGGTCCGTTGTTCTCACTCGATCACGCAAAGTAAGGGAAAACGCCGCTCTCAGGTATCTGTTTTGGATAATTTGAAGTTTCCTTAGATGTGTTCGGGCCACCGAGCACCACACCGGGGAGCCATACAGTAGCGCAGGTCTTATAACTGACTTGTACAGGATGATTTTATTTGTTGGGCTTAAGTAGGATTTCCCTGCTATAAGCACTCCAAGGCCTTTCTTTATGGCTTCATTTTTTGCCGTAATTGCTGCTATGTGTTTGCTGAAATTCAGCTTATTGTCAAAAATAAAGCCGAGATACTTAACTTTATCTTTAGGGTGGATTTGTGCATTTCCAATTACAAGAGGTGTTACGTCAATGTCCCTTTTCTTGCGCGATATTATTGCAAGTTCAGTTTTTCCAGTATTTAGGGAGACCTTCCACCTCTCGTAATATGGAATTAGCATATTCATGTGATCACCCAGTTTAGACTTAGCCACCTCAGCTATGGGATTCCGGGAGTATATTGCCGTGTCGTCGGCAAATAGGGCGGTATAGGTTTCAGGATGAGACGGGATATCTGCAATAAAAAGATTGAAAAGCAGCGGTGATAGGACTGTGCCCTGAGGCACTCCAGCGCGCAGTCTTCTGCTAGCTGATGTGTGCTTTCCAACCCTAGTCACGAAAGTGCGCTCGGCAAGGTATGATCCTATGAGAGATACTAAGTAAAGTGGCATACTATGGTTAACAAGTAGCTTGTATAGCAACCCCTCATGCCATACCCTGTCGAACGCCTTTTCTATGTCCAGGAATAAGATTGCTGTAGATTGTTTGTTATTAAATCCCTCGTACACGTCAGTCGCGATTTTCGCGGCAAGCATGACAGTGCCATGTCTGCCGCGAAAACCGAACTGCTCCGGGGGGATGATATCTAGCTTATCGATAGCTCTGTTGGCCCTCGGCAAGATTAGCCTCTCAGCCACCTTCCCGAGGGTATTCAACAGCGATATCGGCCGATATGATGATGTAAGTGTAGGGTCTTTACCCGGTTTCGGGAAATGGATCACGCACGCTGCTTTCCAGGGTTTAGGGAAATGTTGCAGCCTGATTACCGCGTTAATAATATGCAATAGATGGATTAATGATTTTTTAGGTAGATTTTTTAAGATTATGTTCGGAATACCATCCGGGCCGGGAGCTTTATTTCTCGGCAGACAGCAGAGAGCTTTGCGGAGTTCCGCCGGAGTGACTCTCAGCTTATCAAGTACTGACGGGGGAATAGGATACTTTTGTTGCAGGAATTTCCTTGCTGTCTGACTATAGGCGGCTTGCTCACGGAGAGTGTCAGGCGCCTCGCTGCAGACGCCTTCCAGGTAGTCAGCGAAGGCCTCCGCTTTTCCCGCATCGTCCACCATGTCTACGCCACGGTGTTTGATGACGGGCATAGGCGTACTACCTCCGCGTACCTTCCTGACCAGCTTCCACAGCGAGCCATCCTCTCTTTTGATAGTATTGATGTAGTCAAGCCAGGCTTGACTACGATGATCCCGGATTTTTATCCTGATTTCCTCCGTCAGCGCATTGATGCGAGCGGATCCCATTTGTGTCCGGTTTCTCTGCCATCGGCGTCGAACTCGGTTTCTATATGAAATTAGATCAAGGATGTGATCAGGGAGTGTTTCTGTCTTAGGGTGGATAGTCACCCTAGGGCACATTGCATCACGGATGCGCTGGATGTTAGTAGTAAGCTTGTCTACTTCATTTTCTAGCTCCTGGATTGTCTCTATTTGCTCCGGGACGACTGTTACCTCGTTCAACCTTGCTCTGAACATTCTCCAATCAATATTCCTGTAGGATACGACGGTGTCACTCGTCATGGGGACCCTATGATACAGGCTAATCTTGATTGGAAGATGATCAGAGTTTAAGGTGTTCATGTCTAGTAACTGCGTGGTTCTTATCGCTCCCCGGGTAATAGCTACATCCAGGAATGAATCACTACGTAGATATGTGGGATTTGGAGTTCGGTGAAAGGACATTTCCAGGTTGTTTTCGATTATCCCCTTAAATAATCTACCCCTGCTGTTTGTTACGCCGCCCCATTCGGCGTGCGTGGCATTCAAGTCCCCAATCAGCAAGGATACTCTGTTTTGCGGCAGTAATGCAAGGAGATCGTTTGCCGTGAGGCGGAGAACCGGTGGTACGTAGCAGCCACATACACGCAGTCCGCTCTCTAGTTCAATACTGACGTATTCGATGGTAGTGGGCACGTTATATATGCGCCGGTACCGCAGAGTTTTGTGTATGAGACATGCCACGCCTCCTCCGTTTCGATCTGGCCTATCAAATCTCTCGATATTATAGCCCCGAATCTTAAAAGTAAAATTCGGAGCTAAATTCGTTTCATTGAGAAAAACAACCTGAAAGTTGGTAGTTTGCATAAAATTACGAAATTCGCCCATTTTGGACCTGATGCCGTGACAATTCCAACTAGCTACGCTAATCATTATATGTTGAATTTGGAGTATTCGAATGAGAAGAAGCGTATCGAGGCCTGAAGTATTTCGGCTTTATCGCCCTGACACGCTTCCAACATATTCGAATAGTGATCCAGTGCTAAAAATAACTGCTCGAGGTTCACTAGGCTATTTATCCTAGCTACTGCATTATTTAAGTTAGACAAAGAGTTAGAAATGTTTACAGTTTGGTTATTTACATGAAATTGATTACTGTTTTGAGCATGATTTCCACGAGTAGTACCACTAACCTGTGTATTTACAGCGTTTTGTTTTGCTACATTCTCTTTAGTTAGGCGCGCAGTGCTACGTAGTGGTGGAAATTGTTGTTGATATTCTTCTGGTCGTTGGGCATTGCTTAGCCCTTGGCCCCGTGGACCGTCAGCTGCTCTAGTAGTTGGTTTGCCACGCCAAGCCGGGTTGGCTGGCGGCGGTGCTGGCTTGTATGTTTGCTTAGTCGGTTGTTTTGACTTAGCTGCTGCAGTTTCGATTATATTCAGTTTGTAAATGTAAACAGGACACATTTCATCCACGGATCTATGCGGGCCATTACAATTAGCGCATTTGAGAAAGTCCTGTTGGCAATTGGTAATATCGTGTTGACCTGCACATTTGCTGCATGCTATTTTGCGGTTGCAATATGTTTTGGCATGTCCGTACTGCTGGCAATTTTTACATTGCAGCACGGGCTTGCCAGTTCTCCTTATTTCCCAAGATATGCGTACGTGCATGAGGGTTTTCACTTCGCTGTTAAGTCTTCGTATTGTGTAGTCTGTGCCGAGTACGACTAGGTACATCGGCTGTCTAGTCTTCTTCATTTCGAAGATGTTCTTGGGTGCTATATTGTGCTCATCTTTGAGCGCATCTAAGATTTCTTCGGGTTTGATGTTGCCATCAAGGCCCCGGAGTACGAAGGCTCTTGTTTTCTCGTTCGTCTCGGCGTACGAGTGATACTCGGTGCGTTCTTGATCAAGTGCGCGCTTTAGTGTGTGAAGGTCTATAGCGTTTTCACAGTAGACAATAACGCTATTTTTTGTGTATTTTAGCTGGTATTTGCTTATACGCAGCGCTCTCAAGTCCTCTCTTAGTTCTTTATGGTCGGCAGGGCGACCATTGATGACTACCGGGGGTGGGGGTGCAATTTTAGGTTTGGCTACAGTTTTAGTTTGCTTACTTGCAGCGATTTTTCGCTTTACACCAGTAGACGCTGAGGTAGACGCGACGCTCACTGTATCTTCCTCCTCCGTGTCAATGTCCTGGAGGGGTTGATACTGATTAGAAGTATTCACTGGGGGTTGGCCCATGTCTAATTGTACAATTTTAAAATTTTTCTTGAATGGGATCTGCCTGAACGGCGTTTTAAAGGTATCAATTTGCTTTTCACCTACCATAAGCGCAGGAGTGGCATTAGTCAAGGGTGGTGGTGGAGGCATAATTTTGGGGTCGTTGTCGGTTTCTTTACTCGAATTGCCGGTTGCTAGGTTGAAAGAAGTGTCTTTCGTTTTTTGCAGCAGTTGCCGGTCACCTTGAGTGACCTTCAACTTTTTTGCATTTTCAGAGCCTTGCAAATTGGTTGGACTGCATTTCTTCTTTCCTGTG
Source organism: Pissodes strobi (assembly GCA_016904865.1). NCBI lineage: Eukaryota > Metazoa > Arthropoda > Insecta > Coleoptera > Curculionidae > Pissodes > Pissodes strobi. The sequence continues at coordinate 13,785 of JAEQML010058837.1, forward strand.
TCAATTTTTGAGGACACTGATTTCTTTATTCTAAGGGGGTGTGTATCCCTTACATGTTGGCGCACTTTGGTTATCAATTTAGATGCCTCGTTGTTAGAAAGACTCGAGTAATCTCTAAGACTTTCGTAGTCGAGCCTACACTGTACGCAGACTTCTGCGAACGATTTACATCTGTTACGGATTTTACGTAATGAGTCGTCGGTGAGTTTGTGGTCGGAGATCGACTCCATCGATATATTGGACATTGTGTCCTCATCGTCCGTTGGCTCGCCCATAACAAGGGCTGTTGCCGGGGTTACGTCCCCGGCGACTAGAAAACAAGAAGCACTAGGCTTATAGCGGGCTTTACTGGTTACCACTTGGGTAAAAAGCAGTCCTATACAAATTAGAAGTGATCGGGCGATCTTAAAGCGAAAGAAACACGCAGAGCTCAGTCCTAGGAACTCCAACTAGTTCTTGTTCCAATCGCGGTCGAACAGAACCGAAGGGGCCCGACGGGATGATACCACCGTTCAGTCCTCAGTCCGTCCGTCAGTCATAACTACGTCGGAATTCCAGTCGCCCGAACCAGTTAGTGGTGTCAATTTTCGTTACTTTTGACTACTCGTTACTTTTCGTTACTTTGGTATAAAGTAATCATTTCAAATATTCGTTACTTTGATTACTTCGATTAGTAGGTATATTTTGGGTATTGTATGGTTCGTTACTTTCCCCCTTAATATTTATCTATGGTTAGTACTATCGTTTATCATAATTTTTACTGCAATACCTTCATCTTTTTCAATCATTATAATTTTTTTTTGGCTAATAAGAAAATTCTAAATGCTCTTGTGAAATACTGTTTAATTACGAACGTGTATGAAGTTAAGGCACTTGCTTCATATATTTGGCTAGTTGGGTTATCCACAACTTTTTTCATAATTATGAAATAACAGATGTAACGCAAACAGCAAAAATGTCCATTATTACATAGTAAACAATATAAACACTTTATAATCTGTGTATTTACTTATGAACAATTCTCATAATAATCCTAAAGTACTAGAAAACTAAACAAACACAACGTATCTAGAATATAAAAAAATATCAAAAAATACAGGTACTCAGAGGTCATAATTACAATGTAAAAAAATATATTTTGTACATTCTTTACCTTCAGACTACTTCTCCTCTCCGAAAGCAGTCCATTTAATATAAGGTCTATAATGTCACTTTAGCTCATAAATTCGATAAGGTCGCTGGTCGACATACCTTTCATAACAAAAATTCCTTAGAACAATGGAACAGCACTGCAAATATTTCAAAGTAACGAGACGAAATACGATAAAATATGCTGCGACCACCCGACACCCGACCATAGCGGTGAGTCCGGTAAGTGCCGACTACGCTACCGGGTAATGTAATCACTGTATTCAAAGTAACGAAGTAACGATCGAGTTCTCGGTTCGGTATTCGGTACTTCGGGTATTGGAGAGTAACGAATATAAAGTAACGAGTAGTTACATTTTTGACACCACTAGAACCAGTACCACCTCGGACGCCACATCGTACACTTCGCCCGCGACCACAGCGCCACTGAAGACGACTGCCGCAGCTGCAGGTGAAAGCTTTGGAGTAAACCAAAATCGACCACGGCCTAACAGCCCGGAAAACTTTAGTTTTAATCACACACATACATCAAAATATACACCTTAATACTAAAACCACTCTGAGTAACCTAGCAGAGATCAAAATTCCTGGACTCACTATTGATAAAGAACTTCAGTACTCTATGCATCTATTGCAACAAGTTACATCACCCACAGTGCTTCAAATAGTAATAGTAAGTATACTTTGGTTACTTTCACTCTAAAATGTGCTACGCAATTCACTTCTAGAGAGGTGAGAGTGGAATAAGCTACAACTGAGAACCTCAAGTAAACAGTATTTTAAAAGTAACAATATAATAACCCTCACATCTTGTTACTTATATAAAACTTATATAAAATTCTGCAAATGATACACAATATATATAATGTACACAGGGTGTGCCATATTCCAACCGTTTGACATAACTTTTTATTGTTAAATTGATATGATTGTCCTGCAGGAGCCTTAAACTGACAGCTAAGTGACCATGCTGGATTGATCTATATGGCGGTCTTAAAAAGCTAGCTGATGATTGACAAAAATATAAACATAAAAAGGTGCTGATGATTGACAATAATATGCGATTAGTTCTTAATATATTTGAAATAAAATTATGCAGAAAAATATTAAAACTGAATTAACGATTTTCGTTTTTTTTACCTAACTTTTTGCACATATATTATTTGTATTTCTTCTCAACTACAAGTTTCCTTCCTTAAGATTGGATACTTCGAAAAAAAAGATAGGTTGATCTGATGCACAAAGCATTTTTTGATTACACACACGTACATTAATAAAGCCATATTACATAAAGCTACCTATATAAAAGCTTTCATTAATAGTTAACAAAAAATAACCATCACTACCAACTCGCAGGCCGTTATATGTAACACTAAACTGAACATGTATGAACTAAAGGAAATTATATAAAGCGATTATCCTTATATGGAAATAGTAAACATTTTCCTGATATGTCCTTAATTCTCCATTTTTTAAGATTTGACAAATCGCCTAAAAATATTAAGATTTTCAGAAGCCATGGGGTAGGTATAAAAAGAATTATAGTTAATAAACTGCTTCCCAATAATGAATTCCTTATCAATACTTCGTAAAAGATTAAAAACTTGTATTACGATATCTCCGACAAAACAAAAACAATTAGCATAAGAATAAGAACATATAGAGTCAATGCAAAATCACTAAACACAACGAATTACTAATAACGCGGCACTTTTCAGTTTTCTCACTCACAAAGTGCAACCACAAAGAAGGGATTCTTTGTGAGTGCAACCCAAACCAAAACAAACGACTAGGACACATAACACTTAGGTGGACAAGGAGACGGTGAACGTGAACGGTGACCACTGCCTTGACGAGAGGAAGGAATACAAAATGGCTGGCCTGGTCCCGCGCATTGCCAAATAGTAGAAACTGAAAATGTTTCACAGTACATTTTTATTGCTTAGAAAAGTTTAAGAATTATCCATAATAGTATATTATTTTATATGGAGGAAAAGTGATACTTTTCATGGCGCGCTCGTGTTTAACAGCCGAACGGAGTGAGGCTGGTAATAGAGAGCAAGCCATGAAAAGTAACTTTTCCTCCAAATAAAATATGCTGTTTTTTCTTCAAATGTCGACAAATTAATGCAAAAACATCTCTTTTTAATAGTAATAATATGTAATTATTATTAAAGATAAATGGGTTCGCAAGGCGGCTTGGACCACGGTCGTAGGTGGCCTTGCTTAGACCGGTGTCGGTGAATATAATGTAACATAAAGCTGTCAGTGGACACTGTCAACAATAATTATTTTTCTAAGATTGCGTCTCCGATTGCGTTTTAATTCCGTATTGATAAGCAGTTATTGAGTAAGTTCGATTAAATAATAACCAATTTGTTCCTAAATTAGTGATTTTTAGAAATGCAGTCACAAATTGAGTGATAAATACAAATTGTAGTTTAATAAATCTTGAGTTGTTGACGCTTATTTTGTTGTCTGTTTGTATTGTATCTATGTTGCTATGACAACACTTTTACCTCCGCCGGCGGAAAAGTGAAAAGTAAAGCTCCGGCGGAGGAAAAACGAAACTTCACGGCCGCCTACACAGTCGAGTAATGACGGATTTACTGACGTTTGAAGAAAAAAAATCATAACCCTAACACGTCGTAAACCTTTATAGCAAATTCTTTTTTAATGCGAAAATGGTAGCATTACTCACATTACTGGTTTATTGATACTTATTCGTACAGTACAACAAGGTAATCAGTGTAGGAATGAAAGATAAACGTACTGCTCCGGCAACACCAGATTTGGAGGGAATTTTAAAATGCTAGAATCATAATCTGGGCATTTGATCGGTAGTATATGAATTTTTATTTTTAATTATTGTAGTTTGATTTCTATATACCTAGTAACAGTAAAATAGAACGTTCTTACTTTTTTATTTATTTATTTTCTTTATTAATAATTATTTAGGTATATATTACTTTTGTAACTTTCGATTAAACTTTTAAATCAAGCTGTCAAATCTAGACAAGCTTCAACTTTTTGTCTAAATTATTAGTGTTTTTGCCTACAACCGGGGCCAAATAAATTTAGAGGTCTCGTGATTTGCGCGGACGTCATAATGACGTAGAATAAACGTGATTATTGTGGGGTTATAAAAATGCTATTTAAATAGCGTTTTTTTTTCACGTGAGTGTTTAGTTACTAAGTGACCTCACTTTAAAGTCGTTTACGGCGAGCCGACTTAAGGTTAAATTTTGCGGTACCAAAAAGGTTTCATAGGTGACGTTTTATAAAGGTATAATGAAATGACGTTTATTTCAGGTCATATTTAGGACACTGTATTGACCTCACCAAATTTTGACCATATGTCGACGTTTTTATCACGTCACACGTCATCTTATGGTTGCCTGGGATACTGTTTAAAGCATAAATATGCTAAAATGGGCAATACACCATTATTATTTTTATTATTATTAAATAGTACAAAAATTTTACACCATACAAAAATCATTGAATTTAAAAAATTGTACACGGAAAGTCAAAAGTACAAAATTTCCTATACACCATTAAAACTAAATTCCATGTGGTGCAAATTTTAGCCAAGAATAAAAAATAATAACAAAATGATCTGAACAAATCCTGCTAGTGTCAGGGTTGAATTTATCCTGTCTACTACAGCGGCTAATCCATTCCTTTCTTACACTTTGGGACACCATATCCTTTGGTTTGGGAAGCACATGTAAAATAATTTTTCTTTCACCACTTTGCTTAATAGAATAAGTGTTGTTATAGCCAAAAACAGCACAGCTTGATCCTGATCTTGACATAATGGTAAGTATCTGGAACACATATGAATTGTTTATTTTAGAAAGGGACTAACTAACATTTTGTGCAATTTTGATTTTTACTACTTTTCGTTTACTTTTTGAATTTGAATTTTGAATCGATTCATTAATCAGCATATTCAATATGTTTTTACTCATTACAGCAACAAAATCTACCAATATCACAATATAAGCAATGCCATAATTATATGATAATCAATGCCTTAATCATATGATAACCTCTTAAGATTTCATTTCCAGAAACTTCCAAGATGCTTGGTCCCTTACTGGCCATATCTTCATGGTAAATGTAGACGAATGCTTTGTCGGTGTTACAGTAGTGTATACCAAAAATATTAACTGTTAGCTGTGTGTTAAACAAAACAAGTGCTGAACTGGAACTACTGGTAAGTGTACATTCTGCATGTAATCGAATTGTATTACTGCCAAGTCATCACAATTCTTGTACTATGCTTATTATAAGCATAACCAATCTAATATTATTTACTAATTCAATATTCATTTGGACGACTGTAAAAATGTAAATCTGTGGGCAGAAATGAATCTGAATCTGAAGCTAACTTCAGTGACATCCAATACATGAAGCAAATCTTCTTCAAGGTTTAACAAATCTCTGACTGTTACCTGATCATCACCCAGATGTGAGTCTTTATATAATTCCATGATAATTTATCTAGTTTTGATTTATTTATTTATTTATTTAGTTACACTGCTTAACAGGTTCGGACTCAATTACAAAGCAGGATTACAAAGATAATCAAAGTACCTAACTAAGCGTAAAACTATGAAATACATACAATAATCTACAGTAAAGTATCCAATAATCACAAGTAGAACATCATGAACTATAAAATAATAATTTACAATAAAAAAGAATAAAACAAATCAAATCAATAATAGGGAGGTATTAGCAGTATGTAGGTCAGGATAAGGAGAGTCATGATGCACGGTCAGGATCATGTTCTTTGCAGAGAGTCCGTATCTCAGCGATAGAACTATTGAATATGTCAAACATGTTGCCGAAAGCATTATGTGTTTTGCACATTGTATAAATGGGTGAAAAGAGCAGTTTATTTGTCCTTGCTCTAGGTAAAGAAAAGGTTAAATTCTGACGGGAGCCCATGCGAGGAACAAGAAAGTTAATTTTATTTAGGAGATCAGGGCAGTCAATAAGATTATTAAGTAATTTAAATAGGAATACTTGGGAAGAGTAGCCTCTTCTAGTTTTAAGGGACTGCATGTCAAACATTTGAAGCAAGTTCTCCTCAGGAAATCCCTGAGGTGGGTAGGAACCATGAGTCCTCAGGTAAAGCAACTTTAAGAACCTACGTTGTACCCTTTCCAAATCATCTATGTGCATGGGCGTAGACAGGGAGGGGCCAGGGGGGCCGCGCCCCCCCCCCTGGGAATTTAACTGACTCATGACTTTTGTGTAAAAATTGCCACTACTGCGGCCTTGTCTACGGCTCGCCCCCCCTGAGAAAAAATCCTGTCTACGCCCATGTCTATGTGTGCATCGTATGCTGATAACCATACTAATGAGGCGTATTCTAGTTTTGATCTTATAGAAGAACAGAATAAAGTTTTAAGAGTATCAATGTCGTGTAACTCATGGCTAAGTCTGGTAATAAATCCGAGAGTTCTGGATGTTTCACTAATTATATTTTCGTAATGTTTTGTAAATGTCAGCTTATTGTCAAAGGTTACAGCAAGATTTCTAAAATGTTCTGTCCTAGGTAAACGTATATTGTTTATGGAATAGTGGTGTGTAATTGGGTTAATTTAAACACTAAGCTTATATGTAGTATATAAATAGATTTCATTTATTTGATCTAAAAAGTAACTATTTTCACAGTATACCTATTTGCCCACTGACTCTGATAATTTTTTTTGATCATGCTTCATTCTCTATGCTCGAACAATATGAAAACTTATTTTTGATTTGCTCAAGGGAAAATATACGTCATCGAACATTCAATATTCTTACTTTGTAAAATATTTTCATGAGAACTTTAATTCACATTTTGGTCGTCCACAAGGGGACACTTGCTGTAATTGTGGATAACTAGATCTTAAAATAAAAAATCCTTCTTTTGGAGATGCATTTAAAAGAGTAGGTACCGCCGAACTAGCTGTACATAAAAGAAGAGCAAAATAGTTTTACTAAAGAAATCTAACGATGAGTGCAAAATCGTGATGAATTGGCAATAATACAATTCGCCTACATGCAAAATGTACACTTACAAGAATTTCCAGATCAGGACTTGTTTTGTTTAACACAGCTAACAGTTAATATTTTTGGTATGCACAACTGTAAGACTGCAAATCATTCTATATTTAGCATGAAGGTATCGCAAGTAAGGGACCAAGCATCTAGGAGGCTTCTGGAAAAGGAATCTTAAGAGGTTATCATATAAAATTAAGGCATTGATTATATTAATTTCTCGAAAGGCACTAAATATTAGCATAGTATAAACAAACATATTAGTTAGTACCTTTCCGAAATAAACGATTCATATATACCTATTATATTATTTGTAGCTAACTAAAATATCATATCCAAAGATAAAAGTTGAACATTAATTAGTTAAAAATTCCTTTTATTCTACAAACAAGTATATTTGTATCTATGTACATGTTTACTGATATTCAAAATCGTAATTTTCTTGTGGCATTCAGAGTTCGACATTCTATTCTCAAATTATGGAAAATAAAATTGAATTAAGAAACCCTTAGTTTTATAACTTGTGTGTATTTACTATACTCGGCGCGCCGAACAGATTCACCAAACACGGAAAACACGGATACAATAATTCTTTTTATTTTATGATTCCATTGATTCCAAACATAGGAACTTTCATTAACACACTCTATTTTTATTTTTTGTATTATGGATAAGAAAAATCGAAATGAAAAACAAAACATAGGGTCGATTCAATCATAAAATAAGACGAATTGTTTCCGCGATCGGTGAATCTGTTCGGCGCGTCGAGTATAGTAAGTGAACTCATAATACTAATAACATGAGGGCTTATGAATGAAAAATCCTTAATATATGATTCGACACTGGCTTTTCCATAGTGTAGTAAGTCTAGCGATTGCTGTATGACATAATATATTTATGATATTCTAACGTGATAAGCAAGATCACAATCTAAGGAACTTAAACAATCTATAAATAAGAATTACTTACAGTGTATGTTCGTAAACATACCTACTATTTTAAAAATATTGTTTAAAACCTAAATAGCCAAGTGATACACTGTGTAATAAAACCCTCAGTTTGACAATTTCTCTATAATATTAAGTAAAATATTATTATTCTTCCCAGACTTGCTTACATTTAAACATAATTTAAAGTTCTTCCTACCTTATTTAAAGAAAAGTCAATGAAAACTACACTGAAAAATATTCATACAAAACAGGCACTCTGGTCCCTGCTTTAATCCTCAATTTATGGGATTTTCTTTAGGATCAAAGGAGAAATATAATACATTTCAAGTTTCTCAATGTTCAGAGCACTAAAACACAACTATCAATAGTTCTAAGATATTTGAAAATATGAGTAAAGAACTAAAAACAGAACCAAAACATGGAAATTGCAATGCAAGCAATGGCGAAAATGATGGCCGTTCGCGCGCAGCTACGTCACAAAGACGCCAATGAGGGTGAGAGAACCGCGGGGCACGGGGCAAAAAAAGTGAACATGTGTTTAAATGGGAAGGCACCATCCTGATGTGAGGACGTAGTTGGTGTATGTTGCAAATTCTGCATTGCACTTGCAAATCTGCCCACGGATGTTGGCCTCCTAGTTGGGCGCCAGATGAAACAGTTGGTTTTCGTGGGTTAGGCCAACAAATTGTGTTTGGTGAGCAGATGAGGAAGGATTTTATTTGCAACAGATTTACTTTTCCAGTTTTCCAAAAAGCTGGAACAATTAACAGGATCTTAGAAATACGAAATGTAATTTACAAAAATAATAGAATAAATTATTCTATAAAACAAGTCCGATTTATTCAGTCCATAAATGGCCACAAAATATTTTCAAATAAATATTAATTAATTGAACTTTTATAAGCACTTACCTGGCACTTGATGTATTATCTGGTCTAATTTGATGAACAAAAGAAACCTTACTAACAAAATCGACAGTTGTCAGCTTTAAGGTTTGGAAAATAAGCATTTAAAATGTGAAATTGTTGGCTTGCGGTACAAATTTGATAAGAAACGAGAAAAAAGTTACAAAAAATTAATACCTACAAGGATAGGAATTTGAATCTTGAGCAATTATTTTAAAAGAAAAGATACAATAAATTAAGGAAAACCAACCAACGCGAAAAGGTATGAAAGTCCGTAAAATTACCAGCATTTTAAGATCCTTTACAGGCGTAGCCGACTATATCAAAATCGGCCTCTCCTATTGGTCGATCCGCATGACCCTCCGCTCGCTTCGCTCGCTACGGGGGCTCAATAAAAGGAAACTAACAAGGTGCTAACCCAATCTAACCCTAGACATGCCCAAAATCAAGAAAAAAAGCTGTTTAGAAACATAATCTTTAAAAAAAAATAAAAAAAACCAACGGGGTTCGAACCCGTGTTTTCCAGGTGAGATCCAAGGATCTAAACCTCTACACCATGAGAGCTCTTGCGAGATATTGATTTCATCGCGAAGACATATTGTAATACGAAATGGAACGACCAATAGGAGAAGCCAATTTTCATATAGTCGGCTACGCCTGTAAAGGATCTTTAAAGGCAAATTACCAGCACCTTTTCAACCAAGTGTGGCCATCTTACGGCTGGTTTGAGGCGGAACATAAAATAACCCAATAAGGGTCCTGCTCGATATTGCTACTAGTACTGGTAAAACTCTCCAGAGGGTACTAATAGGTAATAAAAGCTACAGTGGCTTTATAAAAGCAATAATATAATTAAAACCAAGAAGTAGATATTCAGGATTTATCGACATATTCGCATAAGAAGTTCCGAACGCTTAATAATAATTGTAAATCATTTAATGCCTAGAGTAGAACGGTCAGAAATTCCGCTTCAAACGTAACTCCTGGGTCCTTTGAACTGCTGTAGCCTTTACAACCATAAGCTGCACACCCTACCATTATGTAAAACACAGTTTTTTACACTAAACCCTTGAAAAACACAAATTATCACAATAAAACACGATCGTATCAAATCCTTTGTTTTGCATCAAAGCAATGGCATCTTGTCGTTTTCGGTAACAGATCGATAACCTTGCCTGAATGCAGTGCGCGGTATCCCCTCCCTTTCCTAATCTAAGATGTATGTACATGCGGACAACATGTAAATGTTAATACATTGCAAGGCCTTTTTCACATACGCAGTAGGTACAGGGTTATCCAACGAGGACTAGACAAGGCCATTTTTTTACTTTCCCTGTACTTTTATAAAAAAAAAACTGAAATAGCCATCTTATGTAGTTTTCTCACGCGAATTCTGCTATGTTCAGCAGAAAACAATTGAACGTCAAATTAATAAGAGTGCTAGGGGTCACTTTGATATTTTTTAAATGGAATGGTATATTACTACATTTTTGGACTCTCTAGAAAAATCTAAACACATTTTGTGTATAATATCCTATACCTATCTTTAGGTGTTTACCAAATATTGACAGTTGAAAGTCGGGTATTTTGACACTTTGACAGGCTCTAAAATCTAAACCGCACAATATCAAAGAAAACGGTTTGCACATTCCTATCTTAAGTTTTCATAAACTATCGAATGACAGTATATTCGAATTTAACCTGCGGATAAAATTAACCGGAACTTTTAAACCTCCGGTTAAATTCAAAGTTACTATCATTCGATAGCTTATGAAACCCAAGATAGGAATGTGCAAACCGTTTTCTTTGATCTCGTGCGGTTTAGACTTTAGAGCCTGTCAAAGTGTCAAAATGCCCGACTTTCAACTGTCAATATTTGGTAAACAGCTAAAGATAGGTATAGGACATATACACAAAATGTGTTTAGATTTTTCTAGAGAGTCCAAAAATGTATTAATATACAGGGTGTTCCATTTAAAAAAAGATCAAAGTGACCCCTAGTACTTTTATTTGATGTTCAATTGTTTTTTGCTGAACATATCCGAATTCGCGGGAGAAAATTACATAAGATTGATATTTCAGTTTTTTTTTTATAAAAGTACAAGTCAAAAAATCGCCTTGTCTAGTCCTCGTTGGATAACACATGAATATTCCACGTATATAAAAATACATATTCACTAGATATAATATGAATATACCATATACATACACATGTATCTTCTAAGTACATACTAGCACATGGCACATACACTGCTTTCATCTGAGGAATATGTAGATTTGTGGTATATCCATAAAAACCATAATGTGCGTTGCAAGTATATGCGGACAACATGTAAATATTGTACATTGCATATGAATATGCTACAGGGTGTGTAGAATTCCAGTTCACAAATGGGAGATTTCTTTATTCTTTATTATTGATTTCCCAGAAAATTCTATTCTTAATAACAGTTGGTGCATAAAGAAAACGTAATTTTATAGTTGACAAACTTTAGGCGACTTATACAGGGAGAGCAAAAAATAAAAGTCACTACAAAATGAAAAATATTTAAAATTACACCAACTTGTACCAACTTACAAAATTTTACAGGGCTTTTTTAAGATTTGTGCTCCCTGTATAACTCACATAACGTGTCGTCATTCTACAAAATTATTCTCTCTTTATGCACTATAACTTTTATCAAGAATAAAATTTTCTGAAAAATCAATAAAATAAAGAAGTTTCCCATTTGTCAATTAAAATTCTACACATACTATATATCTTCTGAGCAAAGTATGATTTTTATTTAAAGGAAATTTTTAAATTTTGTAAAAAAATTTCGGTCACTGTACAGGGTGTCCCAAATTCGAGCCTCATCATTGGGATCTCGGGAGCTAGAAGAGATACGAGATCGGTTAAATGGAGGCAAAGTTGCGCAATTTGATGCTGATCAAAATGCCACCTGACAAGTTTAAAAAAATTCCGAACACTTCCGAAGATTTTTGGAAAAAACCGAATAGTCGCGATTTAATTTTTATTTTTTATGATTTTATTTGAATAGATATAGCAAAATAAATTTCACATACTCATTGTTACTTTTTCTTTTCTACAAGATGGTGTTATCAGATTTTCAAACCGACGTTTCGTTTTTGAGCTGCGATAATCAACTTTGTTTTTTTAAATATGGCCCTGGATTTTTTATTACGGACTTTAAGAGCTTCTAAGGTCCCAGAATCAATGATGTATCGCAATTAATCGAAAAATTCATATTAATGGCATTTTTCATAAGAACTCATGTGTTAGAGAGAGACAGAAAACAGATTTTTGGTAAGATCTTACCAGGAAATCATTAAAATGGCTTTTTCGAAAAAAGTGCGATACAACAATGAGATTGTGAAATTTATTATTTGTTCCAAATCTAATCCCACACAACTATTTACTTGGGTAAATTGCTAAAAATATAGCCTATAGAGCCTTTGGTTTGAGGGTTGACACTTTAATAATTATATTATTTATTAACCACTTCTTATGTTAGTTTTTAAGCTTTCTTTATGCAAAGCGTTAATGCGTAAAAAAAGGTTTTTGCTTTTAATCCTATTAAAAATCTATTTTCTTTCTCTCTCTAACACATGAGTTCCTATAGAAAATAACACTAATATGAATTTTTCGAATAAGTGCGATACATCTTTGGTTTTGGGACCTTAGAAGCTCTTAAAATCCGTAATAAAAAATCCAGGGCCGTATTTAAAAAAACAAAGTTGATGATGTCAGCTCGAAGACGAAACGTCGGCTTGAAAATCTGATAACACCATCTAGCAATGAAAGTGTGAAATTTATTTTCATATATCTATTTAAATAGAGTCATAAAAAAATAAAAATTAAATAGCGAATATTCGTTTTTTTCCAAAAATCTTCGGAAGTATTCGGAATTTTTAAACTTGTAAGGTGGCATTTTGATCAGCATCAAACTGCGCAACTTTGCCTCCATTTAACCGACCTCGTATCGCTTCTAGTTTCCGAGATCCCAATGATGAGGCTTGAATTTGGGACACCCTGTACAACTTGAAATCATTTCATTTTATAACAATTAAATCCGTTATTTTGGTTATCCTTGTATAGGAAATCAGTCATGAAAGTGACAAAAACAGGAACTGACAACAATATTACATATATATACAAGTATTTTGCAGGGATTTACCAATACATGTTAATGCAACATGTATCTACTTCGAAAGTTAAACTATCCATATTCCAAGTTTTAGTTTTTGTAGTGGAACTGAAAGATAAAAGGGAGTAGACATTTTTTCACATTATTAGACTCTATGTCATATTTGTTAAATAATGTATGTGTGGAAAATTAAAGAAACAATAAACAACGCTATTTTTCATATATTTTTTTTTATTTAAAATTTAAATAAACTATATATATTAATTTTCATTTGTGGCTGTTTCCTCTGCCCGAACCTCTACGTCCTGAAATAAAATAAGATTTTTTAAAATATATTCATATATAAGTTATACAGGGAGTTCAGCCCAAGATGGAGTCGAATACATTTTATATGTGGAATAAAAAATTCCTTAAAATTGTCATATTGTGGGATGTGATTGGTGGTCAAACCTGTAAGACAATTTTGGTTTTTCAAATGAACTACTCCATTTATTTTAGCGCTCTTTTCCACACAAAATTTCATGCAGCATGTAATAACTAATTATGATAGTTTCTTACCTTTCTTAAATGTATAGGACCTTTTTAAACTTTGACAAGTTTGACAGTATGAGAGTTTTTAAATTTGGTCACATCACGTCGTTGGTCTGATAATCCTTGTATAATAAATAAAGATGTGATTTGAAAAACTTTTATCAAATTATAAAAACAACTATTAAGGAATATTTTATATTTATCAATTTATTAAATAACTGGCAAAGAAAAAAAATTAAGTAAAGTTTGTATGTTTGCAAGGGTACCGGTTATAAAATATTAATTTAAATATTGACAAATTCACACATTTGGGATGTGGTTCATTCTTTGCACAACCTATAAAGGTAATGTTACAAACTTCATGCCCATAATAATAAAAAAAACTTACTCTTGTTTCGGTTTGTTTCCTTTGGGCATTCCAGTTGTGTATCTTTTGCCCTTACAAGCCATAATTTTATTAAATCGGTGATTTTCGCATCGGTTACTCTTTGAAAACATTTTCGTACTGCTTCTAAAAATATAAAGGCATTCAAAATCAAATAAATAAATAGCAGGTTGTAGGCGTTTATAAGCTAGACTTTTTACTAAGTTAGACAATGTATTACCTATAACAACACGCAAGAGTTTCAAATTTTTGAAGGCCAACTTCTTCTTAGCACCCTCCCATGAATACTACCTTCCCAAACTAAGAGTCGATACAAACATTTTCGTGATAGTTCTTTTACACTTCCTCCTCCCAGTCGAGCCAACTCCTTTATCTAAAACAAAACATTATACATTAAATAAGTGTCCAAAACTTCAAGAGCATTTAAGTAATTTTAAAAGAACGTAACTTCATATAAACGTGTATTCGAAAATGCTTTGTTTCCAAGATACAGGGTGATAACATTTTATTTATTTTACAATTTTTTAACGTAATTCTTTTTAGATTCGCTAACGTTTTTTGGGACCTCATTACAGTGACTATCCCTTGGTAAAAAGACATCAAGTTTCCTATTTTGCCCTCAAACTTTTTGGTATATTGTAATTTTTGTGATATATTATACTATTTAGAAGTTACAATGATATATACAAAAATTAAATAATATATGGCTTTAGTCAAAGTCAGAGCCAAAGTCAAAGTCAAAAATTCTCTATTTCAAAAAATACTTGAGTCTTTAACTAATGGCGTCAAGTATAAATATAAAAATAAAAATATAAAAATAAAATAATAATAGAAATAGAAAACACTAAAGAGCAGAATATTTAAAATTATTAAAATACAAAGACAATAAAGTAGTTAAAAAAGATAAAACAAAATAAAATCTAGTGTTCAATAAGGTATCGCAAGTATAATTCCTTTAAATAAAACTTAAATAATACTTACAAGTAAATTCTCCCTATTCTTCTCCATTATTAAACTTTCTACTTTGGCCAGGTCTTCCTCGTTATTCAACGGAACTAGTTGCAGTACTTCTGCAGATTCAACATCAGCTATTGGTTTTTGGAGTTCACCAAAATATCGGCTATTAGACAGTAAATCTCCCATTTGGTCAATTAGATTATTCATTTTTACATATAAACTAGTTAACTCTTGTAAAACAGTTCTTTTAAAATCTAAAAAAAAATACAATTAAAATTAGAGCAATTAAAGGTTGATTTGCAAACATTGATAAATGCAATGTTTGCCACTCTTGCTTTTGTCCCTGAGTGACTATGAGCTAGATCTAATCAAATTATAAACGTTTTCATAGAAAATTCTTAATAGAAACCAAACTGTATTTTAAGTTCGCGAAACAGCCGGTAAACGTAACCGTGGATAACGATTTTAAGATATACAACAATTAATATTCTGTTTAACGGGCTCGGAAGAGATGAATGTGACAAACTGTTACGGTTTGAAAATACTCCATTGAATAAAATAAAATCAGGATAAATCTTACTTACCAGAGCCTAGTTCTTAAAATTTAGATCGAATAAAAATATTAAACTGGTTGCTCC